>APFE030905783.1:0-12428 GCA_000404065.3 Pinus taeda | reverse complement strand
TTGTTCTCCTCTATTTCTTGTTGCAAGTTATGAATATCTATTTGATATGTTTATAGAACATTTCCATTGTAGAATAGTTATGCCAACAGAGTCAGTTTTAGTCCTTTGCATCCATCTATGTTCACATAAGTGTTGACTATGGCCCGAATGTGAGGTATTAGGTGTATTTCCATGTAATAAGTCTCACCACCCATCAAAATGTTTAGCTATTGATAGCATTGGTCTCTCCAAACTCCCAATTGAGCTCCTCCTTTTCTCATTTCATGGTTGTGTTATTTGTTAGAGCATTGGTCTCTACAAATGGCCAATTAAGTCCCTCCATTTATCATTTCATGGATGTGTTGCTTGTTATAGCATTGGTCTCTCTAAATGCCCAATTGAGATCCTCATTGTCACATATCATGGTTGCACCATTTGCTACAACATTGGTCTCTCTAAATCCCCAATTGAGCTCCTCCTTCTCCCATTTCATGGTTGTGCAACAATTGTCACATATCCATAAGAGTTTGGTATAAATAGTTGGTTAGGTGGATAACCTGATGAAGCTAAAGTTGCTTAAAGACCACTAGCACCAGTCATAGAACCACTAATTTACGTAGCATGACCAATAGCTTCTAATTAAGTATCATATTATGTGTGGGTAGATTAAACATGAGATTGAAAAGGTGGCTCAATCAATTGAGAGGAACCGCCAAAAACCTTCATATAGATAGACACCGACAAAAACCTTACATAAAAAAACCATATAGAGCTAGATCTAGTCATTTGTGAGAAAAACTCAACATTTTTTGTTGATTTTGCAATTTAGAAGCAACAACTCGAAGAAACCCCAGAATATACATTTAGATGTAGAGATTCCCCTCGTAGAGCTTAGCAGGAAAGAAGCTAGCTACATAGCTAGTTACAAATCCAATTGTAGATGCATTGTTAGCTGCCTACCTAGCATTTACTAGGAAAGAAGCCTACATGCCCTAGATCCAATCCTAGATGCATAGCTAGCTAGTTGCATAACCCACATAGCTAGTTACAAATCCAATTCGAGACGCATAGCTACATAGCCTACATAGCTAGTTACATATTCAATTCTATTTTAGACAAAACTTTTTGTGTAATACAACAATTAATGAATGTTTTGATTTGTTAAGAAAGCACGATGAAATTAGTTTTGATGACATTTTCTCCACGCTCGTGTTGCTCTTTTCAATAGAATTCCTATCAAAGAGTGTGGGTGTCGTGAACGATATATATAGAATTCTTTTCAAAGAGTATGGGTGTCATTTAGGTGTACCAAGAAATTTTACTCTGTCTTGAATATCACAAAAAATGGATTCTGCAGATGGTTATGTCCATAATCTTACGTGTTGTAGTTCCCAATAGTGCTTGGATTTTCAAAAGATGTTTTAGTATTCAAGGGATAGATATGATTGTGTTTTCAAGGGCTTTGAGGACTATTTTGATCATGAAATACCATCCAAATCTCGTGGCATGTTTGATATATATGGTTTCCTAGAGGTGCAACGCCAACACCTCATAATGATAATATAGATACTCATGTTATTCACTTTACGATGAGTTGTTTCTATAAATTCTTCCCATGTAGAGACCCTATTTTATAACAATACAAGAGGTATTCCTAAATACTATGAAGTAATTTGACCTCTATTAAAACCCAAGGTTCGACTTAACCTGATTTGAACCATCTCTGAACAATTGAAGGAGAACATTTCTTATTTGTTAGTGTTCACTATAGCTCCTGGGGCTTCCATAAAAAATTGTAAAATCCTACCCATTCTTTTCACCTCTCTCTAGGTTGGTAAACTAAATAATATAATGTTGTCAACAAACGTTGATGAGAAATAGGAAGATCTACCCCTTATGGGAAAAGGTCGTAGACGTGTCCTTATACACTAGCTTTTTGAAGCATTCGACCAAGTCCTTTCATGTCTAGAATAAATAGAAATGTTGATAGGGGATCACCATTCCTGAGCCCTTTTGAAGGATGAATAGTATGATAGGGTGAACCATTAATCAAAATAGAGAAAAAATTGAGATAAGGGATGCCACACACTCTATCCATTGTTCAAAGAAACCATAAGCTTGGAGAACCTGAAATAAGAATTGCCATCTAAATCTTTCATGGGCCTTCGATAAGTCTAGTTTAATAATATAACTAAGAATTTTTACGACCTCAAAGAATAAATAATTTCTTGCACCATAATAACTCCATCCACAATTTGACACCCTTCTATAAAACTAGTTTGAGATGGAGCGAATAATAATGGAAGGAGCAGTTTCAATCAATCAACTATTACCATAGAAATAATTTTAAAAAGCATTCTACATAGAGAAATTGGTCTGAAAGCCTCTAGAATTTCAAAGGGACATGCTTTTGGGGCTAATGCTAGGAACATAGCATTGAGTGTTGCATGAAATGATCCCAACCATCTTGATTCCTCAACTACTTCTTGAATTTCCTTGCCTAAAAATGCCCAACATGCTTGCAATTAGTATCTTGTAAGGTCATCCGGTCCAAGTGCCTTGTTCTTAGGCATGTTCATAACCACCATTTCAACCTCAGACGTGGATATTGGTCTCATTAATGCAATATTTTTCTCACTAGTAATCACTCTTGGTATGTGTTGAATCATTGTATTTATAGCTAATTGTCTTCCTGAACTGTCCTCCGTCAAGAGGTCATTAAAATAATGCATTGATTCACTTTCTATGTCTCAATGTTGTAGTTTCTTATCTCCATCCTTTCCTCTAAAGGAAAAAAATTGTACGCTCAATCATAGCATTGTGGAAGAACTTAGAGTTACGATCTCCCTCCTTGATCCATTGTATCCTAGAATTTTACTTCCAAAGAGTCTCTTCTTGTTACCTTTTGTGCTCTATATTTTGAAGGGTCTGTGCCTCTTCTGCTATCAACTCTGAGGTTCTTCCTTCTAGAATGATTCTTTGTTGGATGCTAGCCATTTTACTTTCCCACTCTATCTTGTCTTCAAAGATATTCCAAAAGGCATGGTTATTCCAAAATTTTATCCTTTCCTTCAAATATTTTAGCTTGAGCTAGAATGTGTTCATTTTTTTGGTCCCTCTAATATCCATATCCTTCCACCATTTGGCTAATAAATGCGTAAGACCAATGGATTGAAGCCAAAAGCTTTCAAAACGGATAGGCTAATTTAGTGGGGCTTCTTTCAGATCAGTTTCCAAGCAAATGGGTTAGTGATGCTACCCCATGCAAGACAAAATTGAGGCTTCAATAAATATATCATTCTATAAAACTTCCTTTGATAACAAAAAATGATCCAAACAACACGCTATATGATTGGTGCCTCTACGATGATATTCCAGGTAAACATCCTATTGTTTGTTGGAATGTTTATAAGGTGCAATATCTATGATCCAATCAAAATCAGAGGATGCTTGGTCTAACCTATGAATGCCTCATTTTTTCTCCTCTAATGATCTTATGATATTAAAATATCCTCTGACCAACCATAAGACATTTCCTATCATTTGTTTCACCTTCTGTAGTTGCTTCCAAAAAACCTTCTTGTCCCTTGTACCTGGAGGGTTGCAAACCACCAATAGAAAAAAATATTTTTTTCCGACATACCTAAATCTACCTGTAAGAATTCGATCATAAGCCATCCAGTCTTGGAAGACCACTTCATGTGGTTTCCACCAAACATCTAAGCCTCTTGCACTACCCGTAGCGTTGGGAGACATGGACTCACATCCTTTCCAATAAGTGCCTGCTATTTGATTCATTTTCTCCCCTATTAGTTTTGTTTCATGTAATATAACAATCATTATGTTTCCATTTGTTATTCAGTCCCTAATATATCGGTGTTTGTATCCCTCTTATGTTCCATGAAATAATTCTCGTGATGATGAGTTGGGAAAAGGAAATGTCTTCTCTGTCATAGTTATTGCTTGATCTGTATTACCCTAGTTCACTCTAGTGTTTTGTCTCGCTTCCTTCTTCAGTGTATTTGTCTTCTTCTTATGTTCTTTAATAAGGTCCTTCAGTGTAATTTCTTTCTCCTTGTCCTTAAAATCTTGGAATGACTGATCTATTGCGTCCAATATTGAGTTTCATCAGTTTCTTTTCCACTTGAGATAAGCATTTGCATAGATCTCTCTTTCCTCTTTGGACAAGTCCCCCAGTTCTTATTGCACCTAATCATTCACTGGTGTAGCTAATACCCTCTCTTCATCTGAGAGGTTTGATGAATTTTTCTTTAGTAAAGGAGATATTTCCTCAAAACCTGGCAGTGAATAAAAGTCAAAACTACCTTGTATATCTTCCTCCTCTTCGAACTTACATTTTAGCACACCTTTTGTCTAGAGTTCATTTTGTGGGAATAATATTCATATCGATGGCTTCTATGTTCTGAGAGTCTTCTTCCATATCCTCCAGTGCGGAAAATAAATTCTTCCCCTCCAACCCCTTTGTATTATAAGAGGTTCAGTTCTTGTGAGTTTGTCTTTGTGTAGCGACCTTATTGAAACCATCTTTTTACATTTGACCACCGCAAGCTCGTTCCTTTGTTCTTAGTGGACACTCTCTTATCAAGTGGTCATGCCCATGACAAATTCTACATCTAAATGAAACACACTCATGATATAGAGGTTGTTTCCAGATCTCTCAATGATAGTCCAACTCTATATAATCTGATAATGGTTGAGATATTTTCATATACACACCTAACCTAGCATATGATATGTTTTTACCTATTTTTGTTACCTTTGATACCTTGAAAAAAAATCCTAGTGCTTTCCCTATACCTTTTAGAATTTTTGGTATCCATAAATCTACTCGTAAAGAGTACAATATTACCCATATCGGTGCTTCTATGAATTTCTCCTTATGTGGGTTGAAACAAGCTTCCCATTGCCTAATGTAGAGACCCACATTATTAAGGAAGTATGATCTCCCTTCAAAGATCCTGCCTTTATCTTCAAGGTGAGAAAAGATGAGTGTGAAGACACCTTTCGGTCCCAGTCCCAAATCCACCACTCCTTTTGGTTTCCAGTTATGTTGTATCCAACGCTCCAATTCCTTCTTCACGGGTCAAATTGCTACACACTTACATATAAAATCAGTTATGTTGTATCCAATGCTTCAATTCCTTCTTCACGGGTCAAATTGCTACACACTTACATATAAAATCACGATCTGCAATGCATTTCCCGTGCTCTTCTAGACATATTGTAGGAGTGATAGATCTAAGGGTCTGAGCGGCCTTAGGGATACATGGACCTTGTAGACTCATTTTACACTTATCTCCCAAAATAAGCATTTAAGAATAACTTGAGGATCCTCCTTTTGTACCAAATTTTCCTTCCCATTGAAAATACATACTAGCAAGAGCATTCCAGAAGGAGGTGTGACCCTCTCTTGCCTTTAAAATCATGTTTAAAGAATCCTTGTCTGCAATATCTGAGTTTGTGTAGTTTTGAACATGGGATTGAAAGTGGGAGAACCAAGGCTACCCAAATTCCATAATCAAAATTTTTAGCTGAGCAGTTTCAACAACGCCTTACCGCTTTCATCGCCTCACCCCAAATTATTTTTAAATTCAAATAGGTTACTAGTAACCATTTAAAAAATGCTTACTATATGTACAAAATTGAACAAATGCTTTTCAATTTATTAACCAAATTGAATAGTTATAAATTTATACTTACTAAATATTTAATTGAGTAGATTATAAATTCATATTGATCAAATATCTAGGTAAATAGGTTATAAATTTATATTTATAAATACCTAATTAAATGGTTTATGAATTAATATTTATTATAAAAAGATTAATACAAAACATTGCATTAAATAAAAATACTATATATTAAAAAAAAATATTTTCTAATATTCTGTTGAAGTTTACAACTATTCACGTCCATGTGCTTGTATGTCAACACGATTCTAGCGCAAGATTGACAAGTCACCTACAAGCACAAATGTTCATTCCAAGGCCTGCCACCACTATAAACCTTACACTCTATAGTATTCTATTAAAAGATAAATTTTTTTAATTTTTTTTACAGAAAATTAGAAAATTATTTTAAGAAACTTACTTTTAAATTATATATAAAATACATACCATGCATGAAAGACCAAGGAGACAATTGTCTAGTTTTGTAATGGAATGAGAGGTTAATAACCAGGTAGCCTTCTCGAGGGCCATTTCTACCATGCGTCCCAAAAGTGGAAGTATAAATTCCTATATTTATAATTAAATATATCATCTTTCTAACTGATATTTGATTAGTGCGATATAAACCCTTACTATCCCAAAGTAATGACAACATTTATTAAAAATCATCTTCCATCCAATAAAACCCAAACCTCACATAAAATTATAGCTACGAGCAAAACCCTAATTTCATATGAACTACCAACAAAATTCTTATAAAAATAATTTTATTGATTTTTTAATTTACTTCTTTAATCTCGTATAATTCCATTCTTAATAATTTTTAATGTGACATCAACAATCTATATATTATTATTGATAATGATATATTTTACGATTGATTTAATATTAATATTAATATCATTATTCTTTGAAATTTAGTCATAAATGATTCTTCCCTGCCCTAAACAAGCTGGCCTATAGTTTAAAAGGTGATAAATGATTCTTCCATGCCATAAACACGCTGAACCATAGTTTAAAAGGAACATTGTTATGTGCTCAATACCAATGCCGGCGCACGTTCTCGGCCACATATGAAAACTCGAACGAATGCTTTTCATGTAAAAGCAGGAAAGCACATGACAACTCAGGTCAGTTTAAAAGATTGGTTTAAGTAATGGTGATTAAAAGATTGGTTTAAGCAATGGTGATTAAAAGATTGATTTAACAACTTGACACAAAGGTAAAAAAACAAAAAAAAGAGCTTAAAACGAAATTCTAGCTGTCCTTTCAGGGATGCTTGAGTGATTATATAGTAGCGACTGGCAATTGATGAATGAAGAGTGATATTAATTGTCAATGGAGAGGATGTTGTGCTCAGAGGAGGAATTTTTACACCTCCAAAAACCAGAGTGAAGGAAAGGCAGCAGGCGATTGGGGTAATTTTCTGTTCCCTTGGTTTAATCGGTTTGTCCCTTTAATTCATTCCACGGGGAATTTTGAGTAACCTGATGAATTTTGTTTCTCTGTTGAATGATTCAACAGGTTAAGCATGGAGTGGACTCTGTTAGCTCTTTATTTCTCTCTGAAACACTGTGATGTGATGTAAAGTTGTCTGTCTTACGGAGCGCTCCAGAAATGTGTCGTGTGTGTAAATGTTTGTGTTATGTCTCTGTGGATTTGTGTTAATTTGTCTGTCTTACGGAGCGCTCCAGAAATGTGTCGTGTGTGTAAATGTTTGTGTTATGTCTCTGTGGATTTGTGTTAATTGAGAGAGAAAGTTGTGACTGACAAGAATATGCAGCGGTGGTTGAACATTTTTTAATTATTTTTTAAATTCATTCTTTTGTTTCTGATCGGATGATTTGGAATTATTTCATATACAGAAGCTAGAGCAGCTTTTCCAGTGCTTGCTTTTGGAGCAGAGAATGAGGAGTTTCCAGAGTTTCAACCGCCGCAAAAGAAAGATGCCTAAGAAACAAGGTTAGTATTCTTTTGTTGATTTCCCTGTTCTGTAGATGTTTAGTTGTTTATTTTAGAAAGACGAAATGGCACGACCTATTTATTTTCCTTGCTATTCCGATAACCACATTGCTAGGCGAAATGGCGTGGCCTATTTAAACAAAAGAAAAGAAATCTTGCCTATCTATACCCTTACCTTACAGATAGGTATTCCTTTCCTTTGTTCGATGACCCGAATGGTGGGCGATCCTTACCTTATCTTCCAACTAGGGGAATGGAGCACTTATCTGTTCTTTCTTTAATCAACTACGGAACGGTTTTGTGTTGTTTATGTAGCAATCGAGGATATGAGGGAGATAGGTTGTGGGAATACCTCGGTTGATGCTTTGTGGAATAGCAGTGGGGAGACGAAGATTGCTGCTATGCTATGGTATGTGGATGGCAGAGGGTGGTGTGGTAAGACCCTCGTGGATGCTATGCGGCTGGTCCAGTTATCTAGGGGAGATGGGAATTCGGTTATGTGTCTAGTTTTGTCTTTGACCTTGGTCAGTGACTAAATACCAAGACTCTCGTCAGGGAATGCTCTAAATCCTGATGCTTCTTATGCTTTAGTAATTGCTCCGGGAGTATTCTATCATTAGTATTCTAACATTCTACCTTGGACTTTAATTGCGTGGGATCGTTTAATAAATATTCTCACAACGCCCATGGCTTTGGTTGGGTGCATAGTTTGAGAAATGAATTTATTGATTGTCTTTAATAGTTTTATGAATGAATTTGAGCATTATACATGTGTTAAGTGGGGTTAATTAGAGTGTCGGGTTTTCTTTCCAGAATGTTCGTTCGTCAATAGGAGCGAGTTGTTTTTTTTTGGGGATAGTTAAGACATACCCCTTTCGGTTGTGGTTGATTGTGCAATTCTAAAGCGACACCTCGGAAGAACCCCAGATATTGATTTAGATGTAGAGATGCGCGCTGGAAGATGGCAGTTCCAATTCTATTTTAGACGCAGCTTTCTGTTTAACGCAACAATTCAATGAATGTTTTGATTGGTTAAGAAAGCACAGTGGGTGAAATTAATTTTGATGGCCTTCCCTTTCTCCACACTCGTGCTGGTCTTATTATTGCTATTTACCATCAAAGAGTGTGCGTGTTGCATTAATATCGTTTCGTGAATGAACCATTATTAAGGAAGTCGGAAAAATCTGGAAACATCAACTCCCTCCCAACTGCTTTTAGCATCTGGAAACATCACGTGAATAATTCCTAAATAGGTTAGGTAGGCTTTTCAGTGAGCGTATTCTAAACAGAACGTACGATTTCAGGGACCACAAGTACCAGATACAATTTCATGGGTAGGAACCAGATGTACCTTTTCATGGGTAAGAGCCCGATGTACTTCATATGTGTATCTGTTCTTCGATTTAAACAAAAACCGGCTTCAATATGTCCTTACACTTTCATCCCAGGACTATCATCCTTCACTTTCAAGACTCTTTGAGAATGCTATCTATAATTTTGTTTATACTTATCACCCGTTCATCGATGAAAAAAATCCTCATCCATCTGTGTGTTTCCATGTCTAGCGATTGTAACTGGTTGTGTGATGAAAATGCACTTGAAAATCATAAATTATATGTTCTTGAATCTGAGAAAGTGCACTTGAGATTCAGTTCTTTCTCCGGTAGATTTCGACTACTAATTAGGGGTGGTCTGTCGCAAAAGGATTTCTAACAAGACCACTCCAAAATTATATACATCATTACTTTAGAAGCTTGCATAAAATCTTGGAAGCTTCTATATGATGGGAATCATTATAGATAGATCGACCTCCGTTCGGGGAACCCAATCCAAACATCTTTCTTTTTCTAATTGTAGTGCTTTGCTCCTCTTCCTTCTTCTCAACCAACCATGAAAGAAACCCATAGTCTATCACTGCGTCGGCTCTTGCCAACAAATTGAAACACCCTGAAACACCCTTTCTTTATCTTCATCACTACTTTAACCCTCTGCAGCTGTATCCACCTGTTACTTTAACCCTCTCTTTTTTCTCACCTCAAACCCAAGCAAGCATTGCTTGGTTGAATTTAGTCTTGAACAAATTCATCAAAGAATTTGTTTAAATCTATTCCATGGCAACTCAAACTCAAACTCAAGCCACCCTTATTCCTTCTTTCTATGTTTGCTTTAACATGAATCCAAGGCGGATATCAGAAGCCAAGAGCCCAAGGTGCTTACCTGCCAACCGAATTGAATCCTGACGTGAATTTGAATAAATAT
Organism: Pinus taeda; assembly: GCA_000404065.3. Lineage (NCBI taxonomy): Eukaryota > Viridiplantae > Streptophyta > Pinopsida > Pinales > Pinaceae > Pinus > Pinus taeda. The sequence continues at coordinate 2,538 of APFE030905783.1, read as the reverse complement.
AAGTTTTGGGTACATTGGCGGAATCTTGTTCTTTCCTTCTCATTGAAGATCTATTAGCAGAAAACACATATTCTGTGTTGTCTTTAGAGTATTATGTTTCCAGGTTAGAGTGGAAAGGGCTTTAAATTCGTAGGAGTTGATTGTTTGTATTTGGCAAGGATTTGTGTCTGGGAAGCTTCAGATTCAAATAGAGAAGAACCCATAATTTCCTATAAGGTTATTTTTTTTAATATTTGTTATAAGGTTTTTTTGTTTCATGTTATTCTCACTGTTCCTGTAGTACAAAAATCAAAAATCAAATCCGGGAAAAATATGTGGGAAGTTTTTATTAGGAAAAATATCTAGGAAAAATGAAATTATGATAGATCATATGTAAGAGCGGGAAATAGGAATGTGATGATGATGGGGAGATAAAACAATCATACCACTTGACAATGATCTCCGTTTTAACGGTTTCAGGTGGCAAAGATTCTTTTTTCCTCTTTGTTATTAATGATTAAGTAGTTTCATCATTTTTTTTTTTTTTTTATTGAAGTTTCAAATGTAACATTAGTTTTCACGAAGAGAAAAATATTTACCAAGAATTTGTATTGTCCATTTAGAATTTCTAAAATAAACATGTATTTTGTCATTATATTATATCCGGTTATTCATTATTTTATTTTATATTTTAATTTGAAAAAAATATAACATTCCATTTTTGAGTATTAAAATTTTATATACACAATGAACTTCTATTAATAAAAAATGAACTTTTATTAAAAGTAAGTTACCAAATGTATTTTTCTAATTTATTTTCAATATATAATTGTTAGATTTAATTATTATGATATTAAATTTATAAATTATATTATATTTGAATCACTTTACATAATAATATTATATTCATGTTTTTTTGTTTATCGTCATCAGTTGTCATGCCTTATATATATATATATATATATATATATATATATAATGGATTTTTTTAATGAATTGTGCATTTAATTATGTTACAAGTTGTTAGGAAGGGTTGTATACTAACAATATCATTTCAATGTTGTATGTTGTAGAAAATTGATCAATACCAAAGTTGCAGGTGGATGGAAGACCTTATCTATTTTTGTGTTTTGTAATGTTGTAATTAGGGTAAAATATATATTTTTTTCTTTAGATGTGCGCATCAAAGAATGTACATGAACACAAACTACCATTAAGAAAAGGAGTAGGCTTTTTTTTTGTTGGAGGGGAGTTCGACCCCTCCAAAAGGCTCTTAGGAAGGTTGAATGGTAACCCTCTTTTGAGTTGTGTTCCTTGTGCTCATGGTTTTCATGATCTTTAGTTTATAGTAACTCCAATATGTACAAACACAAATATATCTCTTTATTATCATAATAATTTATAAACATGTTTTAAACATCTTCCCAACATACACACAAATGGAAAAGTCACTTTTATTCACTTAAATCATTTAACAATTTTTCAGTGTTTTAAACATCTTCCCCACATACTCACAAATAACAAAGCCACTCTTATTCACATAAATTACTTAACATTTTTTCAATTTTTTAAACAAATTCCCCACATACACACAAATGACAAAACCACTCTTATTCAACTAAATTATATAACATTTATAACCTAAATTTATTTATATTTTACAATTTATATTTTTCTTTTTTGGGTTTTGGATGATTGTCGTATTATAAAATATTATGCAAAAAGTGAGGCTCGAGATTCAAGTCCCTTATAAAAGAAAAAGAGATAACATGATATTCATATAATAACATCACTTTGTAATAACACATATCAATTAATTATTTGATATTAAAATCAATACAATACAATAAATTTTATTATTTTTATTTCAAATTTTCATTAATTTTAATAATTTATAATTTTCTTTTTCATAATACTATAATTTAATAATGTGGAAAAAATGTTAATTCTAAAACGTTGTTAATCATAATCATTGTTTTAAAAAATAATAAGAAAATAAATACTTCTCAATTTTCATAACATACTAATTAACTTATAAAATAAATTTAATTGTCAACATCATAATATATATATTTAATCTTCATCATATGCATAAAATAATGTTAATTCTAAAATTTTTAGTAAGTGTGATGTGTGAACATGTCACTTTGTGAGTCAATATGTGTAATGTTTGTGGATATGTGTATGTTTGTGTGCACCCTTGTTAGTTGTATGCATGTATTCATGTGAATGATTATGCCTCATTGGAAATGGATTGTGTGGGTGGTCATCTATGGTTAGTCCCATGCCAATGATAGACCATTTTTTGAGTCATATAAGCTCTCACGTTCATGTGGTTAACCGTGTTAGTAGAGATTTTACATCTCCAAATCAAGAGAAGCTTTCTATATAGTATTTTTCAATTTATTTCAAACATAACTTTAACTTCAAAACATTAAAATAGTTTTTTAATAATATTTAAATAGTAGTTTCATTATTTTGAAAACATATAAATATATAAATATTGTAACATAACAATAAAATAAATTGAAATATTCATCATTATTTGAAATTATATAT
>APFE030905775.1:194101-227220 GCA_000404065.3 Pinus taeda | reverse complement strand
CCATTGTTCCACAAATGAGCAAGTTGCAGACATCTTCACCAAAGCGCTTGGAAGAAAAAAGCTTGAAAGATTCAGAACGATGCTTGGACTCACCAACATCCCTTCAGATTAAGGGGGGGAATGTTGACACCTAATCCGAAACGGATGGGTGAACTGGACAGTCATCAAGAAGATGAACTGATCTGTTATGTTTGTGTATATAAATGTGTGTTAGCTAATGAATAAGATATCAGTTTTTCTCCCGCTCATTCTGGAGTTACCCTGGCCTGACAGTTTCAAGTATTTTACATGTGTTTTTGTTTGATCTAGATCATGAATATGACCATCAATAAATGTAGGATGGAACCCACGTTCTCTATCAAACTTGTTCCAAAGATAGGAAAGAATGCTTATAGCTCCAACAATATCGCGTATTGTTCTGGAATAATAGATGACATCATTGTTGTCCATATCTGCATTTGAAAGACATAAAAACAAAATCAAAATCAATAAAGACATGCACAAATAAATAAGCACACAAACACACACACACACACACACATATACACATAATATGTAACACCCCATTTGTATTTATGTTAAAAAACTTAATGTGATAGTGTTACATGAAAAAAACAATCCAGTGTTACAGGAACCAAATGATATAAAAATTTCTACAAATATAAGGCTCATTTCAAAATACAATAGAAAAACTATGGAAATAGAATAAAACCATGGCCAATATTCAAAACCTCCATTTTTTCATTTCATGATGTAATATGAATCCACAATATTAATATCAATATGAACGAGTTATAAAAATGATTTTGAATTATTGGTTTATATAACTCATTGTTTATGTTTGAATGGTCTGTTGCAAAGAAAAGAGGAATAGGCACTTAAATAAAATAAAATTAAATTGAACAAGATGGAAAACGATGTAAACAATTTTCTTAAATATTACTATGAATATGATGAATTTATTAATCTAATAAATATAGGAAAATTATTATTATATTATAGTAAATCAAGAGGACAATAAAAGAAATTCAAAAGATATACTATAAATAAGGTCACAATGTTATTAATTGTATGTCATAACAATATGGACTTCAATCGCTCCTCTTCCTTCTTCCTAATTGTAACATATGCACTATCTTTCATCTTGGTATAACGTTCAAAAGAAAAAGGTGGTGCAGTGTGTAAACCATCTATTTATTTCACTCTTGATATGGCTATGAAAGTAAGGCCTTGCTACTCTTTATTCCCGATATTAACTGACACTCGTTCTAAATTCAATCACTCGTGACTTGTGGATTGTCAGAGCCAATGCCATCTTCAAAGGAATTTATTTTCGATTTCATCTTATCACTGGGGTGATAGTGACAATGTTTGGATTGCTTGCATCAAACAGAACAACAACATACTTATCAAAAACAACAGTTGTGAACATTGGAAGTTGAGGTGGCTTAGAGGTAGGTGGATAAAATATATCCTTAACATAACCAAGTGCACCATTCACCAATCCAGCTTCAACCCATAAATTACATGTCAACATAACACGCTCACCATGACACAACAAACCTTCATGGTGTAAGGACCAGATTAAAATTATATACATTTTTTTTTTTTTTTTTAACACAGCAATTACGACCAGAAAAGAAAAGCATTGAGATTTCAAATTCATTCAACACACACATTGTTGATACTCATTTCAGGAACATATCACAACATTTACATACTTTTAACTAAGATCAAGTAGTAACAAAATACATATGTACCGTTCACCAGAAGGCGAGACTCTGCTTGCTCTGTTGTTGCTGGTATTCCCTTGTTGCCGGTAACTTCTGCGAGTGAATGATAACGCATTTGATCTGAATGCGAAGACCCACCAGTTAACCTCTCAGCCTACTCCTTGGGTACTCCTCTTCCCCGCGGACCCCCGAGCTGCAATGGGGTGTACAATGGAGGAAGGATCTAGCTGGCAGAGGAGAGCACACCTTAGCTCATGAGTCCCCTCTCTAAAAATCCTCCACCTCACCAAAATCACTATAGCTTCGTAATCACTGCTCTGAGATCATATCATCCATCCAACAATAGGGTTCCCCCAAAAAAAGTCCCCTTTCCCATGGCTTGCCCCTTCTTTTATAAGAGTCCTCATAGATGACACTTGACATGTCATGCATAATTATATATTTTTATTTTATTTAATACCTTGATTATTCACCTACCCATGTGTCACTCTCTCATCAAGGGTCACCCAAAATTATTTACTTAACTTTTTATTTAAAACTAATATTTTCCTCACCTCACAAGATTCCTATTTCTTCTCCTAGTTGTCTCTTTATTTCCCCCCCTTTTATTCCTTAAATAGTGTTTATTACTTGAAGTCAATTAATGAGTCAAGATTTTATCCCCAATCTACTCCCTAATTTAACTCAGGTTATCTCTTAGATGGATATTCTTATGTTGGTTGGTGCCACATGGAGCTTCTCTACATTTCTCTAAATTTGTTATTCTTATTTTAATTCACCTTCCTCTTTTCTTAATTAGGTTTAATTAGTTTAGGATTAATCTTTATCCTTACAATTATGTTCGTCTTTCCCCTTTTTACCTAATTAAACCACCTAATCTACCTAGTATTTTCCAACAGTGGAAGGGTAGAGTTTTTAAGGTACTCTATTTTATTTCTTCCTATGATTCTCCTTATTCCAAGTTTTATTTTATTTTTTATTTAATTACCTTGGTTTCTAATCATCATTTACCCTTGATGTAAATTTACCTAGTTTTCATTCCTTACTTATATTTATTTATTTTTAATGATTCCAAGGGTGCCAAGTTTGGTTGTGGCCTTCAAGAACTTCCTTAGAAGTTCCAAGGGTGCCACACCTAATAGTTTATTTGTGATGCCAAGGGTGCCAAGTTGGTCGTGCCCTTCAAGAAATTCCCCTGAAGTTCCAAGGGTGCCACACCGCTTGCCCTTCAAGCATCTAGTGACTAGGAGGGGAGTGCAATGTCATAGACCACTATCATCTCTTATGTTGCCTGCTATAGTGAGACTAATGGTGTCGGGGATAAAGGAATCTGCCTTGATGCGCGCCCCCAAATAAACTCCTCATGAGCGACCCAACTTTGGGACATGCCCTCATGGCATCGTGATCTTCAAGGTGAAGGTGTTTCAACCCTTCCAGCCCAAGTCACGGCGGGAGTGCTAGTGGGTGAGATCAAGGACTCTGTCCCACCCCTCCCATGTAGTTCCGTCCACCTGTACAACCCCATCACCCATATGTGAGTCATTCGGCCAAGCAACTAATATGTGCCTGCAACCATTAACATATTATGAGAATATAGATAAACATATATAGCAGGTTTTGAAATCGACTTAGAATGTCAAAGATAAGATAATATAAATTTTCATCAAACCAGGTGTCGTCAACTCGTCATGTGCGAGTGCCTCTGGTGGTTTCCTGCCATACTCAATAATAATTAGTAACCAGGTTTCTCAGTGTTAGTCATTGTCATAATAGCATTATTACCATCACTTGGTCATTCACATCATTGTTCATTGTGAACCATAACTATTGTAAGTAGCTAACATAGGGGATACCTCCATCATGGTTAGCATCATCATAACCTTAATGGAACCATACATATAGATCAAAGCTACCATCATTATAACATCAATAGAAAACATGTTTATCCTTTACTACTATCATCATCATGATATCGATAGAGAGTACACATAACCATTAATTATATCGTAATCATAATATTAATAGAGAACATACATAACCATCACATTCACTAATAATAGAGTCATGTTTCTAGATCCTCAACTGAGTTCCTCATAGACTAAAGTATCTAAGATAATGTCATATTAGGGTCAGAAAACTAGAGTGGGCACTACATACACCCCCTCTTAACAATGGACTTCGTCCCGAAGTCCTTAGAACATAAAGGAAAAACGACGACACATATCCTAAGAACCCTTCCTGAAACTCTTGCTAACCTTCTGGTGGGCAAGCTATAATTTTCCCAAGGTATCTATACCATGAATTCCGTTATAACTAAAGGACTATATCTGTGGAACATTGCAGCCCAATTTTTTTTTTTTTTTGACTAAGCAATAACAAGACAAGGGCAGGATAATCACAATCAAAATTCATCTCATGGTACAATTAATATATTATGCTTTCAACCAAGTAAAGTCGTCCACACACTGTACTCCTGTAGCTTCCAATTATAGTCGTTCATTTCAAACTACGTCTACATGACCCTATAAGTGACAATGTCGGGTACACAAAGTGATTTGTATGATCATCATTGCATATGGTAGAGTTCATTGTCATAGATGTTGCAATAATATTGTCGTAGAAGAAAAGATCGTATAAATTATCCATACGTTTGATATTTTTCAAAAAGTCTTAAATTCTAAGTTATCCCTTCTGATAATTCTGCAATATTTTCCCCAATATCTCAATAAGTGTCATTTTGGACCCTTGTCAGTATATTCCCTAAAATGATAATTGTAGCATTGTATTTAGGCCATAGGCGGAAAAATGTCGAAAGAGGTGGACAAGTAAGAATAAGAAATTCAAATGGTGAACTTAAGCTCACAAGCTAGTAAAAGATGAAGGACTTTGATGTCAAAAGTGCTAAAAATTAAAATATTCTTATTAGCAATTGTAAATAAATAAATAATTAGATAAATTACAAAGCAAGTGATTGTGCGTCAAGATGTAGTGTTCCATGAATAGTTCCTAGGAGTTCATCCAACCAAGAAACTCTTTGAAACATCACCACATTACTTACTTATAGATAATATCCTAGTAAGTAATGATGTTAGTGTCTCAACTAGTTAGAGATGATGTGGCACATGACCTAACAATGGAAGAATCTAAACATGCAGTCGATAATATATTGAGCATTGAATTGGGCATAAAGAAGAATACTCTAAATAAGGAAGTTATGCCAATCAAACAAAAACATACTTCCCAATCCGAGGAAGTTGTCTTCTATTTGCAAATGTGGGGAAAATTTTGTTTTAGCTACATAAAAACTATCAAGAGGAATCAAATTGGTTATAACACCTACCACACCTCACCTATCAAGAAAGAGATAGTGACATCCTTGCTATCACTCAAGTTTATCTCCAAAGAAAGATCCCAACCTTTTTCAAAGAAAACCCAAGGATACTTTTAAGTGATCACAACTTGTGACCAGTGACCACCCCACTTCAGTTACTCATGCATAATTTATCAAATGATCATAGCAACCTATTGAAAATATGATATCCCAATTATAATGTATTTTTATATCAATCACTGTATTTATGAAAACTATAATTTAATTCAAATTATTATTAACAATTTCAAAACAAATTAATTTAATAATATTTTAAAACACACTCCTAATTTTTCATGTACCCATAAAAAAAACATCCTTTTGCAATCAATATTTAATTATTGACTTCTCTTTAATACATACCAATATATAATAAAAAAATTTATACAATTGATGTAAATATTAAATTTAACCAAGATATTACTACATAAAACATAATTTCCATATGTCAATTTATAATGTGGCACTTTTAACTTGTTATTAATTTTTAAAAGAATGGCTTGATTATTGTTAGAGCATTAAAATGCTTCACATCCAACCACTCATAATGCTTAGACCAAGAAAATTTGCGTATGACGAAGTCAAGATTAAGTTTTTGGTATTATACGATGAAAAGACAACTTATTGAAATGATATGGAACTAGTTTCATTAGTCAAACTTATTTGTATGTTTTATTTTATTGTTATTAATTTCTGATGATTGTTAATCATTAAATTGTTATAAATATATTAAGCACTCAGATGTCCTTAGCTGTCATAAAACATGTGCATTGACCAGTTCATTTTAAGGATGAGTGCTTCTCAACTGTATGATTCAATACCACCCTAAGCAAAGTCTCCAATTCTTTAATTTTAGCAATTCAATATGTGTATTAGAAATTGTAAAATACATTCCATAATCCATTAATTCATAAATAAAGCTTCTTTCTTAATTGGTTAAATTCATTGAAAGGGTCCCATTGGTACTTGCCAGTGATATTTAGTGTCTTCATAGATTTGGTCCAAATTTTTATTGACTTTTAATAAATGATTTTGCAAAAATCAAGTACTTTTATAGAATTAAATTTGTAATGTTTATCTAGAAAGCTTCTCACTCTTGGAATAGTTTTCAAATTATAGTAGTGTCTAGCATAGAATGAGTATGTTTGAGGTGCAAATTGTATGGACCAGTGCTATACTATATATATTTTTATAAAAATACCAAAACTATTTTTATAACTTCATAATTTTCATTATAAGAGCAATTTTATGAACCACGATTTTATTCTCTAGAATACTTTTATCTCTTCCCTCAATATTGATTAAAATGCTTACCTTTAAAAACACCCTACTAATATTCTAAGTTGTTTTGAAACCCATGTTTAAGTTTACTGTAATTCATGTTGCATAAATCTAAACATGGAAATCTCAAATTTCATATAAAATGAATTTTGTTCCTAATGTCATAAAGCATAATGTCACAAAGAAATGCAAATCTCAACTTTCATATAAAACGAATTTTGTTCCTAATGTCATAAAGCATAACGTCACAAACCATAACATCACAAAGAATTAGTCTAGATATATTAACATTGGTATTTTAAAATATTTGGACATAACCTCAAAACTATATTTTGGACACTAGGCTCTAAACTCTGATTTTGTTCAAACACTGATTTTGTCAATTGCTAGCTTTCTTGTAACATTATTGATATAACCAAATGCTAATGAACCTTGTGTTGTGTGTAAAAATTGATTTGCTTCCAGAATTGTTGTGCATTTCCTATTGCTGCAACTTGTAGATGCACCATGAAACAAACTACAAATGATGTGTTGTGATGTAAAATTGTGATGGCTGGACCAACTTTGAAGTTGTCACAATTGTGTATCTGTGCGCAATTGGATAGCGATCCTGATTTGGCAAAAGCAACACTTTAATTCAAAGAGACGGTAAATTGAAATTATACCGACTTTGTGCATATTTCCAATTGATTAATTCCTAAATTCCCTATATATTCCAATTATATATATGATGTGCCTATTATGCATCTTGAATATTCTCATTTTTGTTACTATTTGTGCCATTTTCAGATGGGTTCTTTGATTGATAGATGACCTTCCAGACCACATAAAAATCGCATTGGGATTTTTCTTCAATACAACAAATAAATTGTTTGTTGAAGTCGTTAAAGAGCAAGGGTTGGATATGACAACCATATTAAAAAGTAGCTTATGTGTTATGGTAGATATGCAATTTTGTAAAGGGGTTAGTTTAATGGTATGTTATTAGTATTTCTACTTTACTTCGACCGATGTACCAAGAATTCAATTGACAATATGAGGAAAAAGCTGTTTTGCTCAGTTTTTAACTAGACACAAGAAACTAGCCATATACTAATAACTTTCATAACAATTTAAACTAATTCCTTAAGCTTCCTTTGTTCTATATCTTACATATGTACATTTGGTTCTCTGTATCTTCTCTCTGTGTATGTATTTATTTGATTTGATCTATTTGTAAGCCGTTAGACAATGCCCGGGCCCCGTGCTGAAAGGTAATGTAAACTCATGCAAGTCTTTGATGTTATGAAAAACCAAATCTTCAATGTGAATGTTTTAGAAGTAATCAGCTACATTTCATTGACAAGCTACTTGTGCAAGGCATAAGAAGGTTGAAAGCACCATCATCATCAAGCATTAGGGCATATCTAACATCTCATAAATTATGCTTCAGGAGTATATCTATGATTCCTTCTCCCACAACCAAAAGGTAGTTTTTTTTATTGTGAGTGGTTTTGATTTTATCTTTGCAACGTCCAGGTGCATAAATTGGGTTTTAGCAAAATTTATTTACAGTTCAAATTGGTTGTAGTTTCGATTTCACATCAGACCAGGTTTAGTTCTGATCAGGTTGGAAGGCAAGATGGCAATCATAATCGGCGTAGCCAACGGAATTGGTGAGACGAAAGCTCACCTCTTTGCAGCACATGGCACCTGGGTTTTGATAGAAGACGTACAAGACTCCCAGACTCTAGCAGAGGAATTGGGCAATGTATCTTAGTTTATCTTCTGCGATGTGAAAGAAATAAGATGAAGAGCGACCACAGTGGAGAAGGGGGTTTCAATGGGGAAGGCAGAGTAGACTGGTACACCACTGGCGCGATGAGTTTTGGAGAAGAAGGGCACAGTTTTGTTTTTCGCCAAGTTTTGAATTAAAATCATAAATCGCCCACCCGTAACCCTCATTGCTGCATCAGCGAGTGGAGTAGCCAGCTGGACGGAGGGGGATGCGACACGATCGAATCTTGCAAGACTATGATTTTGACGAATTCTGACAATCGCATCAACGTCGCGGCCCCACGGGTTGGAATATTGTTGATCGGAGTGGAAGTAGGATTGCTGATTGGAGACAAAGGTTTTTTTTTTTTTTTTTAACACAGCAATTACAACCAGAAAAGAAACACATTGAGATTTCAAATTCATTCAACACACACATTGCTGATACTCATTTCAGGAACATATCACAACATTTACATACTTTTAACTAAGATCAAGTAGTAACAAAATACATATGTACCGTTCACCAGAAGGCGAGACTCCGCTTGCTTTGTTGTTGCTGGTATTCCCTTGTTGCCGATAACTTCTGCGAGTGAATGATGAGGCATTTGATCCGAATGCAAAGACCCACCGGTTAACCTCCCAACCTACTCCTTCGGTACTCTTCTTCCCCGCGGACCGCCGAGCTGCAATGGGGTGTACAATGGAGGAAGGATCTAGTTGGCAGGCGAGAGCACACCTTAGCTCATGACTCCCCTCTCTAAAAATCCTCTACCTCACCAAACTCACTATAGCTTCGTAATCACTGCTCTGACATCATATCATCCATCCAACAATAGGGTTCCCCCAAAAAAAGTCCCCTCTCCCATGGCTTGCCCCTTCTTTTATAAGAGTCCTCATAGATGACACTTGGCATGTCATGCATAATTATATATTTTTATTTTATTTAATAGCTTGATTATTCACCTACCCATGTGTCACTCTCTCATCAAGGGTCACCCAAAATTATTTACTTAACTTTTTATTTAAAACTAATATTTTCCTCACCTCACAAGATTCCTATTTCTTCTCCTAGTTGTCTCTTTATTCCCCCCCCTTTTATTCCTTAAATAGTGTTTATTACTTGAAGTCAGTTAATGAGTCATGATTTTATCCCCAATCTACTCCCTAATTTAACTCAGGTTATCTCTTATATGGATATTCTTATGTTGGTTGGTGCCACATGGAGCTTCTCTACATTTTTCTAAATTTATTATTCTTATTTTAATTCACCTTCCTCTTTTCTTAAGTAGGTTTAATTAGTTTAGGATTAATCTTTATCCTTACAATTATGTTCGTCTTTCCCCTTTTTGCCTAATTAAGCCACCTAATCTACCTAGTATTTTCCAACAGGGGAAGGGTAGAGTTTTTAAGGTACTCTATTTTATTTCTTCCTATGATTCTCCTTATTCCAAGTTTTATTTTATATTTTATTTAATTACCTTGGTTTCTAATCATCATTTACCCTTGATGTAAATTTACCTAGTTTTCATTCCTTACTTATATTTATTTATTTTTAATGATTCCAATGGTGCCAAGTTTGGTTGTGGCCTTCAAGAACTTCCCTAGAAGTTCCAAGGGTGCCACACCTAATAGTTTATTTGTGATGCCAAGGGTGCCAAGTTAGTCGTGCCCTTCAAGAAATTCCCCTGAAGTTCCAAGGGTGCCACACCGCTTGCCCTTCAAGCATCCAGTGACTACGAGGGGAGTACAATGTCATAGACCACTATCATCTCTTATGTTTCCTGCTATAGTGAGACTAATGGTGCCGGGGATCAAGGAATCTGCCTTGATACGCACCCTCCAGTAAACTCTTCATGAGCGACCCAACTTTGGGACCTGCCCTCATGACATCGTGATCTTCAAGGCGAAGGTGTTTCAACCCTTCCAGCCCAAGTCATGGCGGGAGGGCTAGTGGGTGAGATCAGGGACTCTGTCCCACCCCTCCCATGTAGTTCCATCCACTTGTACAACCCCATCACCCATATGTGAGTCATTCGGCCAAGCAACTCATCTGTGCCTGCAACCATTAACATATCATCAAAATATAGATAACCATATATAGCAGGTTTTCAAAATTGATTAGAATTTCAAAGATAAAATAATATAAATTTTCATCAAACCAGGTGTCGTCAACTCGTCATGTGCGAGTGCCTCTGGTGGTTTTCCTGCCATACTCAATAATAATCAGTAACCAGGTTTTTTCAGTGTTAGTCATTGTCATAATAGCATTAATTACCATCACCTGGTCATTCACATCACCGTTCATTGTGAACCAGAACTAATGTAAGTAGCTAACATAGGGGATACCTCCATCATGGCTAGCATCATCATAACCTTAATGGAACCATACATATAGATCAAGGCTATCATCATTATAACATCAATAGAAAAATGTCTATCCTTTACTACTATCACCATCATGATATCAATAGAGAATACACATAACCATTAATTATATCGTAATCATAATATTAATAGAGAACATACATAACCATCACATTCGCTGATAATAGAGTCACGTTTCTGGATCCTCAGCCTGAGTTACTCATAGACTAAAGTATGCAAGATGATGTCATATTAGAGTGGAAACTAGGGTGGGCACTACACTTTTAATTTTGAGGTTATACGTTATAAAACGCTTCTAGATTTGCTCAATCTTTCTCCAAGATTCTCTAGAGATGCTACAACCCCAAATCTCACATCCATATAAGATAACCGGAGCGGCTAAAGTTTCAAAGAGGAACTTATTTCTATCCCACATTATGAGGTTTGTTGTTTTACAATTATTTTCAAGAACAAAATAATATATCCATCCCCCATCTCAATGCTATAGTTCCAGTTGAGCTTGTGATGAATATCAATTCCTAAGTACTTGTAGGAAGACACTTCCTCCAAGTTACTATTGTCATACATAAAATTAATGTAAGTATCCTTCTTGGATTTGTTAATCATAACTTTTGTTTTGTCAGTGTTAACAATCATACCCATGGTAGAGCAGAAATCCTTAACAAGTATAAGTTTCTTATCAAGATCAGATGGGCACCTTGTGACAAGAACAATATCATCAGCGTAGAGAAGAAGAATGATGACTATTCTAGCTAAGATCATGCCAGCACATCCTACTTCCTCTAAACAACCTTCTAGCTTGTCGATGTAAATGCCAAATAGGGTAGGGGAGAGGGGGAAACCTTGTTTAACTCTGATATTACACTTAATATCTTTCGACCACCCCTCATTTCTCTTTAACTTGGCAATTACATTCGCGTATAACCTTATAGCGGCAGCTCTCAACTCAAAAGGAACCTTTAGCTCTTCTAATTTGTTCCAAAGGTTGTTTCTAGGAACTGTATCGAAAGCCTTTCTAAAGTCCACAAAGCAACAAAAGAGACTGGATTTATCATTGCAGCATTCCTCCACAATGATCCTAAGCATAACAAGGTGGTTTGTTGTTAAGTGTTGCTTTCTAAAACCCGCTTGGCCTTTAGCCCACTTACCTTCACTTTCAAGCCATATGCTCAACTTACTTTCCAAAATAATACCATATAACTTGGATAGGAGAGGGCTAATCATAATTGTCTGATAATTAGAGGGGTTATTTGTATCCCCACTTTTAAAAATAGGGATAATGAGGCTTTGAGTCCATGTTTTAGGAAACCCTTGTTGGACCGCTTGATTGAAAAGCTTGTGAATGTGGGGGATTACGACATGACCTCCAATTTTTAAGATTTCCACCTAATAACCTTCAATGTCCTTAGCTTTCCCATTATCCAAGCGATTAACCCCAAAATAAATGTCTTCTAATGAGAAAACTTCTTTCGTTGTGAGTAGGGTTTCAAAGTTATCCATGACATTTGGAGATTCATAAAGCTTTTTAAGATAGGAATTCTAGTCGTGTAAAGCAATTTTTTTATTATCTTTAGTTTTCCTAGTTAGAATCTGCCTCCAGAATTTCTTAGGAGCTACTTTAGAGAGGTGTAAGAGATTCTCTTGTCTTTTACAAATATACTGCCTTTTTTTCCTTTTAGTTAGAGCTTTGTATATTTTTATCTTTCCAATTTTAAGAGATTCATCAACAACTTCCTTAATTCCTCTCCTCGCACTTTTACAATCTTTGTCATACCATGGGTTGGTTTTGCTATTTCTTTTATTACTTGAAACTTCAATTGAGAACTTGTTAATAGAATATGAGAGGGTTGTAGTAAAATTATGATAGAGATCTTCTATGTTGTCTATACTAGATAAAGGAAGCAAATTAGTCTTTAATTCATTTAGAAAGAGATATTTTTTATTTCTGTCAAAGATTAACTTATTTTCGCTATAAGGATTATCTTCTATGGGATCTCTATGCATGACAAAATTGAGAGTTATAAGTAAAGGCCTATGACCAGAGTCAGGCTCGTGGTCGTTTAAGATGTCAAAATTTGTTATTTCGTTGTATAGAGGGAGATCGTAGATAACATAGTCTACCACGCTGCTACCAAGCCCATGGATGCAGGTCATCTGGCTAGAATCGGGCCACTTCTTTATACAGTTGCAAATTATCAGATCTTGAGCACTACAGAGCTTGACTAGCTCCAACCCAAACAAATTCTCCCCGAGGTCTTCAGAGATCCTTTTGTATCAGCTAGCCAGAGGAAGGTCTTCGTCTAACCAAAGAGGATTAAGGTTGGAATGATTTATTAGAAGTATAGCTTGGTTGCTTGAAGTTCGAGCATTAAAGTCACCCATTAAAAGGACATTGCCTTCATTCCTTAGGTTAGAAATATCATTCTCTAAACCATTGTAAGGACTATTTTTATCTAGATTCTTTTTCTTATAGAAGTTAGAATTGATGGGGGGGAAATAGCATATTGCTATGTAGGTCTTTTTATCATAAATGTCACTAATTTCTATCCAACTATATTGGTTGTAAGGGTCGTTTTTATAAATCATAGCATGGGGAGAGATGTTCTTCTTAATGTAACAAGCTATACCCCAAATGCCTCTACGAGAGGATCACTTATTCCAGGTAGAACATAATGTAAAGCCATCTATGTTAGGGACCTTAGATTCTTCGTGCTCCCAAGTTTCAACAAGCAAAATAATATCAACATCATTCGAGATCCAACTTAGCTTAGGGCCTTTGTTCCATGAAAAGCCCCAACAGTTCCAAGAAAGAATTCGGAGCATGTTGAATTGTTATTTATTATTATCTTTTTGGTTTCTATCTCAAATAACGACTTTTCTATTTCTAATTATTGCCCATTTTCCTTGCTTCCTAGCTTCCTTTACCTTTTGAACCTCCTTTCTCAATTTTGCTTGATCTTCTGGAATGAGATCTTCATTTATAAATATTCTCATTCCTTTTAGACTTGAGGTTTTACTAAGTATGTCATACTTATGGTCAGTAGAGCTCACCTTTATTCGGATCAACCTTCCTTTATTCTCAGTTAGTTTCCCCAACCTTGTTGCTTCTGTGAGACATGTTGTTTCAATTTGTAATTTGTTATGTAATTCTGTCTAGGTTATGGCTAAAGTATCTTCGTCTACCTTCTCTTTCAAACTGAAGATTATAAGGTTCAAGGTGTTGAGAATGGCAACAAGAAATGCTAAAAATAGAATTTCTATAAATAGCATTTCAGGATATACTCCAACTCTGTTGGAAATAACAAGAAATAGAAATGCTAAAAATATCATTGCTATAAATAGCATTTCGAGATAGATTCCAATTTTAATTAGTCCCTGAATTAAAATTTTGAATTAAAATTTGAATTTAAGCTGAGCAGTTGTTTGTAAAATAATTAATTAATTCATCTTGAGTTAATTAGTTGGAGAAAATCAAAAATGAAGTCTTTGTGAAGACATGCAACAGTTATTCCTTAATTAAGGAGAAAATGATGAGTTGTATTTGAGTTGTAATTAGTTGGTTGAATTAACTGAGTCAAGTCCAGTTAGATTAATTCAAAAAGTTTGTTGAAGTAATGTGAATTTAGTTAGTTAATGCATGCATGCATGTAACTACTACAATTCAAATAATTGAATATTCTCTCATAAATAACTTATCCATGTCAATTCATACAGAGACCCAGTTGAGATCAGAGGAGGGAAAATGTACTATCAGGTGGATGAATTTTTCCTATAAAGGAAACTCATCCATGCATAAGGAATTATCTGCTCCAGGTTTGTGTAGTTATTTTATAGGTCAGAGCAGTGTGTGAGGGATTATTACACACAGATGGCAGCTTGAGTACCAAGGAGAAATTGTGCAAGGAAATAGGAGGCTTGGAGGGCAAAGGAGAAGGTTTGTAAGAAGCATTTGACTGTCTATGAGCAGCAGAGGTATTGTACTGAGAGCTCGATAGCTTACGAGCTAAGGCTTTGTGTAATCCGGACATTATTTCCACTTGTATGATAATACAGAGATTGGGGTTTCAGGCTGAGGCTTTCCCCAAGTTATTTCTTCTGTGTTATGTGTGATTGATTTCTCATTCTCAGCTATATGTGTTCTCATTGATCTTGCTCAATTCGATTAAGCTTCCGCAATGTTTGTTGTAGAAGTAGATCTTGTATTTTGCTTTAGTATATTGCATTATCAGGTGATCTACAGGTGGGAATTTCTACATGGTATCAGAGCTAGCTGATTTGTAGAAAATTTCTACATGGTATCGGAGCAAAGGTGATCAAAGGAAAGAACAATATACTGAGAGGAGATTTCAAAGTTTTGAGTTTTAGGCCGCGATTTTTCAGAGCAGATCTGAAAATTTTTGTGCAAAATTTTCAGAAACAAATAGAAGGTCTGGATTCCTTGCGGAAAAATACCGAAATTAAAAAAAAATTGTCTTAATCTGAGTTCGAATGAGGGTGATATCGTTGATTTAAAATCATCTCTTTTTCTTGAAAATTTCGTGACGGCAGGAAAGATGAAACAGATTGGTGTGGTAGCCAAGAACCTGTATACACTTGAGGTACAAGATGCATGCAAAGCCTTGAGGAGCAAGGAAAAGGTTAGATACTTGGTGGTTGAGAGGAAGAGTAAATTACCTCTCAACATGCAGCACCAGAAGAAGTCGCAAACAATTGTGGACGAGCCACAATTGGTGAAGAAGCTTCAGGAGGTTGTGGAGCAGCCACAACTAGAGAAGTTGAGAGGAGACCTAGTGGAGGCATCCACTCATGCAGAGACCTCCAGTAGGGGGAAATTTTGAGCCAAGTGGGCAGAGGGATCACATGCACCCATACCTCCAAGTAGGATGTGGGGCGATGTGGAGTGATCATCCCAAGAAGGTTGGAATAGGGGCAAGATCATTGAGGTACCCAACCTCTTTGATTAGACCTTGCTATAGGAGCCCCAATGAGGAGTAGTAGGACTGGCTGAGTGGGTAGAGATAGATGCGGATGGAGCGGCAGAGGGAGCTACAGTGCAGGAGTCCCAGGACTGTGTAGAGCTAAGAAGCTGCAGCAATGCGAGAGGCACAGGAGTGTTGTACCAGTGTAGGATGGCATAGAGAGGTGTGCAACGGTGTGAGATGCATGGAGTGTTGCAGCAACTCAGAGGTCAGAGAAGGAGCACTTGTCAGTGGCAAAGGTAGCTTCAGCATTAGAGGGTGTTTCTAGCTTAACAGGGAGGTCAGTTGGGAGATCAGTTACTTACTTCTCAGTAACTGAGTTGCAGTGCAGCAATGGGCAGCACGATGCAACATGATGAGAGGAGGTGCAGTGCGGATGCAGTACTGGGAGACAGGACCAGCAACAACACGGATGCAGCAGGAGGAATCAGTGTGATTGATGCAGTCAGAGATCAAAGTGATAGAGGCTAGAGCAGTCAGATACTAAAAAGCACAAAGGTGCATAGTTTTCAGTTGACAGAGGCAATAACAGTCAGAGACTTTGATGACAGAGGCATCGTTCTGATTCAGGTTGGATATTTTTTGTTTCTAGAGTTGTTGGAGCAACAACACTTGAGAGAAATGTTGCATGCAAAATATTCCAAAGGTTCAGGATCGGGTTCGAGTTGAATGCCTTTCTTGTTGAGAGGGAATGTTGAAAATGACAACAAGAAATGCTAAAAATAGAATTGCTATAAATAGCATTTCAGGATATACTCCAACTCTGTTGGAAATAACAAAAAATAAAAATGCTAAAAATAGCATTTCGAGATAGATTCCAATTTTAATTAGTCCCTGAATTAAAATTCGAAGTTGAGCTTAGCAGTTGTTTGTAAAATAATTAATTAATTCATCTTGAGTTAATTAGTTGGAGAAAATCAAACATGAAGTCTTTGTGAAGACATGCAATAGTTATCCCTTAATTAAGGAGATAAGGATGAGTTGTATTTGAGTTGTAATTAGTTGGCTCAGTTAACTGAGTCAAGTCCAGTTAGATTAATTCAAACAGTTTGTTGAATTAATGTGAGTTCGGTTAGTTAATGCATGCCTACATGTAACTACTGCACTTCAAATAACTAAATATTCTCTCATAAATAACTCATATATGTCAGTTCAGAAAAAGACCCAGTTGAGATCAGAGGGGGGACAATGTACTATTAGTTGGATGAATTTTTCCTATAAAGGAAACTCATCCATGCATAAGGAATTATCTCCTTCAGGTTTGTGCAGTTATTTCAGAAGTCAGAGCAGTGTGTGAGGGATTATTACACACAAGTGGCAACTTGAGGACCGAGGACAAATTGCGTAAGGAAATAGGAGGCTTGGAGGGTAGAGGAGAAGGTTTGTGAGAAGCCTTTGACTGTCTATGAGCAACAGAGGGATTGTACTAAGAGCTGGATAGCTTCCGAGCTAAGGCTTTGTGTAATCTATACATTATTTCCACTTGTATGATAATACAGAGATTGGGGTTTCAGGCTGAGGCTTTCCCCGGATTATTTCTTCTGTGTTATGTGTGATTGATTTCTCATTTTCAATTATATGTGTTCTCATTGATCTTGCTCAATTCGATTAAGCTTCCGCAAAGTTTGTTGTAGAAATAGATCTTGTATTTTGCTTTAGTATATTGCATTATCAGGTGATCTATAGGTGGGCATTTCTACACAAGGCCCTTTTGTTATGCTCATGGTCTAATTCTATTAATTTTCTCATTTCATCTTTAATTGGTTTGATATCTAATTTACTTGCCACACTATTTAGGGTGAGGCGGCTATTAACTTTTTCTTCTAGCTCTTTAATCATGTCCTTCATTTTAAGACTCTCTAAAGTACGCATCTACTTGCTAGGATGTTTGGTTCATATCTTTATTTTGTTTTTCTATAACCTGCAACCTAATCTCCATTGCCTCCATCTTATTCTCCAATAGTTCTATTTTATTTTCTATTTGCTTTTGGATTTTGCCTTCAAAAGATGTAAATTTATTTTCCAACATGGCTGCTAACTCTCTTTGTAGCTTGACTTCTCTTTCTTCTCTACGTTTCTCTAAAGACTCTATATACTCATAGAGGCTCTGTAGAGTAATTGTGCTAGGTCTACCTTTGGTAATCTTTGGTAATTGTGGCGAATTATTCATACTTGAAAATATATGAGCAGATATGTATAAGAAAAATATAAGGAATGTGTGTACCTGATATCAGCAAGTTGGACCGTAGACGCACGTGCCCCAGATTGTTTTTCTATTACCGCATCGAGATCGTAAATTATTACTGCAGAGAAATTGTAAATTATGACCGCAAAGATCGTAAATTATTACCGTAGAGAGATCGTAAATACATCACCCTAAATTATTACCGCAGAGAGATCGTAAATACATCACCCTAAATTATTACACTAGAGAGATGGTAAATACATCACCCTAAATTATTACCGCAAAGAGATCATAAATATATACATGTTTTTTAATGATTAAAATATAAATTTTAAATTTTTAAATTTTTAATTTATAATATTTCTTTATGTATAATCAAATATATCTATATTATTTTTTTAATAATTAAATGAAATTTCAATATATGTTTTATAATATACATGATTGCCTTTTTTAATGATTAAAATAGACTTTTAAATTTTAATCTTATAATATTTTTTAGTATAATCAAGTGTATATATATAAGGGATTAAAATATAATTTTAAATTTTAATCTTATAATATTTATTTTTGGTATAATAAGTAGTATTTACATTAAAAAAATTTAATAATTAAAATAGAATTTTAAGATATATATATATTTGTTGTGTGTGTGTGTGTGGTGTGTGCTTTTAATGATAAAAAATAGAACTTTTAAATTTTAATCTTATAATATTTGTTTTTGTTATAAGTTGGTTGAGCTTGGATGTCCCTTGGGATAGTTTAATTCCCCCAAAGGGGCTTCCCATCCTCAACCCTTCCCTATGAGAGTTTAACTAATGACTTGGTGAAGACGAAACCCCACATAAACCAATCAGTTTATACCTCATGAATTATGTGAATGTGTTTGTTTAGTGATTAAAAAGAAAATTTAATACTATTTTTTTATATTGTTTTTTTTTATATATAAAGAGAATTTGTTTACTTTTAACTAGACATATTCAACAAATTTAGAATTTGAATGAATTATAAAATAAAATTTCAAATTTCAAATTTGCATCGAAAACACATTCATACAACATAACACAAAGTTATATATCAATATTGCATATAAGTAGAGCATATTTTTCTTAGAAATAAGTTTACCCATAAAACATAATAGAAATCATATATCAATATTACATCTTTACTATTACCATATCAAATAGACTATATATTTTATTATAAACAAGGCTTATCCATATTTGCATAAGTCTAATTTATAAATTACACATAAAAATAATGCATTAAAATGACAATATCGAAATGGTTAATTGTGGACCCCCTTGAGGCAACTCGATTGGTGATTGTCATGATATGAAGTTTTTGTGAAGTATGTGGTTCGAAATCCCTCCTCACTAGCCTTATGGGTTGCATGTTGGGGCATGCATGGGTTCACCTAAATGTTTAGTGGTAATGGTTGGAATTGACCCCATGCCACATGAACATGATCCTAACCTAATTGGTAATTCTTTTAGATACAAAAAAAAAAGCAAACAAATAGGGTTAACATACCTAACCCCCTAAGTTCTATCAAGGAGGTGGAATATTAAAAATTTAATTTTTCTTCTAAGAATACTATCAAAGGGTTACTTTTGAGCTCATATATAGATTTTTTTCACTGAAAGCTTTCCAACAACAACATTCTTGCTAAATTTTGAACTTCTATCACAATATTATAGCCTTTCAAAATTTACTCAAGGGATTTTTGTCTTTTGCCATGTCAGCATGTTATACAAATGACATATTGGCTTTACTTGTACATGGTGCTCATATTTCCACTTCATACCCCATATGATCAACCCTAGTTTTCACAAAGGTAACCCTTCATATGTAAATTGTGGAATGATAAATAATGCTCTACAACTATTTGGCATCATCCCTAAAAGGGATGAACCCTCATGGAATGCAACAATTGGCCCATTATGGGCTTTCCAATGAGTCATTGAAGTTTTTAATCCAAATGCTACATGTCGGTGGACTAACATTCATAATTTTCCTCTTTGCGTGTGCCATGTATTATACATGTAGTTTCAGAGGAAGGGGATACATACCCACATCATTAAAGCTAGATTTGAACTGCCTCTTTCAGTGGGAGTTTTCTTATTGGAAAAAATAAGTGAAAAAAGAAGAAACCCTATTGTTTTTACAAGTCAAGAAGAGGATAACAATAAAATTATTGTAGTATTTGAAAAACACTTTGAAGGAGAGGAGGGAAATGAATATGTCGTAAGAGTGGAATATATTACAACTCATTGGGTGGTTGGAGACAATGAAACATTGGTATAGGTAGTAACCATATTAATGGTTGAAAGAGAATGCAACCATGGAGAATTTACAAAGTTTGAAGGCATTGTTTCGTTAAGTGAATATACTCTATGTACTATCTATACTAACCCTAGGATATAAAAAACCAATTTCTTTATCCAAAAAATTCTCCAAGCCTAAAATTTCTTTTTAAATAAAGTAATTTTTATTTATAATATAAATATTCAATTAAATCACATAACATATCACGTCTTCTTTATTATATGATACTCTCTCCTATGCTACCGCCTTTCACATTCTTTTAAGTTGTATTCTTTTATATTGTTCACTTTTTATTAGGTGCAATGTTGATTAGTTATAAATGGTCAAGATTCATGTTGTTTCAATCACCAAGTTGTCATTGGCATGGATGTAGTTTCTCTTGAGTTTTACACTAGGAAGGATCAGAAGTATGATTTGAACTTCAAGGAGGAGCTGGTTCTCTATCTTGCATAATATCATTGTATGGCTTCTCCTCCCAAAATTCCTCTAGCTCCATCTTGTAGAAGGGTATCTCCATTAGTTGAATTTTGGGATCCTCATAATTGCTGCCTAAATCCTTGATGAAGATAAAGGGGTAGTACCATTCACCAACTATAAAAATAGGGGATATTTTCTCCGAGAAAGACGAATTGGAGGGGGCTAATCATGCCCTCAAGTAAGCATTTTGGCTTCAAACATATACAAATCTGTCATGTTTACTATGTAAATATTTGGGGCTAACTAACCAACCATCCCTACGTAGAAACATTAGAGGAAAACCATCAGAAACGATGCACTTTGAAGTGAACCCACATCTCTTTCAAATTACTTCGATCTATTGGTATGGACTATTTGTTTCCATAGATCTAGGATGCAAGTCTTTGATGCATATACATATACAAAACATAATCATGTGTTCTTTTATGGAATAGGTTTCCACCAATCTATACACAGGTCGAAATGGTTAGTAGGCAGCCTTCTCATTCTTTTTCAGTTAGTACCCAATGATATAAAAAAAAATTATAAACGTCAGAGGTCAACTGTTGATTGAGAAACACTTTATATAATTATGATATAATTCTAAACCAAAATCAAACCATCCCTTGAGTTACAAATGGAGTTAAAAATACTAAAGGAAAGTCCCACTCTGTTCTTTGAGAAACACAACTCGCTTATTTTAAATATTGGAAACATTATTACAATCATAATGTTATCCAAATATTCTTCCCTTTAAAAGAAGTAATTTTCTGTCAAAATATTTCTCCCCATGGAGGGAATAACCTAATTGAACTACAGTAAAAAATGATTTTATAGCTCACATTCAATAGGGTTTATCAATCTCTAATTTCTCATATGAAACGACTCTTATTCTGACAAGAGATGTCAAGGTTTATTAATCACTAGGAGGAATTTGATTGTGATATGTGTTGGCATTATGACACAGGTGTTATCCTTAATGGCAACTCATTCAGATGACAGATCACATTGCAGCAGGTTAACAACACAGAGTTACAAATCAGACTTCACAAAATGAAGAAAGAAAGGTTAACGTAGGTTCACCATTGGCCAAGCCGCGTATACACGCGGGTTCACTATATTCAAGGCGTGTATACGTACACACACACTTTCATAGAAGGAAAGGCGCATATACCTTGAAAAACTAAATTTTTGGTCCGAAGTATTTGGTCCATGGTATTTTGATCCATGGTATTGGTCCAAGGTATTTGATCCAAGGTATTGAACCTAGGTATTTGGTCCAAGGTATTGATCCTAAATGGTTTTGGTCCATGGTATTGAGAAAGGTATAAAACTATAAAAGGAGGAGAAGATCATTTGGCCAAGGCACTCAAGTATTGAGTATCTGATGAAGGGTGAGATCTAGTATGCAGGTTATTGGGTTATGGTGCATTTCTGGATTTGAACCAAGGATGGACCTTAGCGCTTGATGAAGGATAAGATCTAATGATGTATCAGGATCTTAAGACTTAAAGAGAATCATCCTTATGTGGTTTGATCATTTATCTGAATAACTGGCGCATGTTGTAGTCTGTAAATGTGATGATCTGGGTATGACTGAAGTTAGGAATTGTTGTAATATTTAAATCATCATTTATAGATCTGTATGCAGGTTCACCTTAGAAAAGGTGTGTACACATGCAAGTTCTGCATATCGAAATAGCGTATACATCATAAATTTGATTTGCAGATCTGTACACAAGTTCGCCTTGAGGAAAGCGCATATGCATGCAGGTTCGACACATGGAAGTAGAGTATACCTTATAAAATATGTTTTAGTTGCTTCTGTTTGTTGTTGCAGTGTTCTAGGTTATTAGTTATTGTATTCTGGTGACAGCATTCTAAATTATCAGAGTGATTGATTGATTCGGTTGTGGTTGGTTCAAAAGGAGTTTGGTTGATGCATATATATTTGATGATTGAAGGATGTTGATGATAGATCCAGTCTAAAAATTAATGGAAGGTGGTCCCTGGAAGAAAAGAGAAGGTTGTAGCCTTCTGTAGGCCAGCACCTACGTACTAGTAAACATATCAGCTAGTACAAGAGCTAGGGGGTTATAGCTCCCTTCCAGTAGAAGCTAGAGAATGAGAGAAGGTTGTAGCCTTCTATAGGTAGAAGCCTGGGTATTGGTATAATACTGCACCAATACAAAAATTGTAAACAAAATTCTCTTATTATTAAAAGAAGACAAAGACTATTGCAACAGGTGGTTTTCACCCACATTGAGTTTCCACCTTATATCTTGGTGTTCATGTGTGTTTCTTATGTGGGATGATCTGTTATGTTTTCACAGCACCTGGTTACTATTTGTATGGTTTTGATGCATTGATTAAATATCAATATATGAAGAATTAACTGAATCATAAGTTTGCTGGTTATATGCTAGTTGCACTTAACACAGTTGCGTGTACACGCGAGTTCCCTTAACTGAAGTAGCGTATATGAATCTGATTATGGAAATGAAAAGTTTTTAGTTTGATAATACTGATTCACCCCCCCCCCCCCCTTCTCATTATTATTTCCAACAATTGGTATCAGAGCAGGTCCTTCAAAAGAAGCTTGATCGCTTGAAGGAAGATCCATCATCATGAGTAATCAAGAAGGAGGATCCATCAAACCGCCAATCTTTGATGGGAGCAACTTTGTTTATTGGAAGCTAAGAACCACGGCCTATCTTCAATCTCTTGGAACAGATGTCTGGGAAATCGTGGAAGGAGGGTATACATTTCCATCAGCAATTCCTACAGATGCAGTAGGTAAAAAGCAATATGAAACCAATGCTAAGGCTATCAATACGTTACTGGGAAGTCTTTCACAATCAAAGTTTGTCAAATTTATGCAGCTCAAATCAGTCAAAGAAATATGGGACAAAATCGTTCTAAGCTACGAAGGAGACTCTCAGGTAAAACGCGTTAAACTGCAAACTCTTAGAATTCAATATGAAACTCTCAAGATGCACAATGATGAAAGTGTAGCTAGTTACGTCTTAGGTATAGATGAGATTGTTAATTACATGAAGAATTTGGGTGAAGAGATAAAGGAAGTTACCTTAGTTGAAAAAGTCTTAAGATCCTTATCTGCTAAATTTGAATCAAAATTATCTGCCATAGAAGAAAAGTAGGATCTACAGACTATTACTATGACACAGCTTCATGGAATCTTAACTACTTTTGAGATGAGAAAAGGAGGTCCATCAGATATTAGAGAAGCTACATTTAAAGCTTCAGCAAAAGGAAAATAAAAACTCAATGAATCAAGACATATTTCAGAAGAAGAAGAGGAAGCGAACTTTGTCAAGAATCTTCAACGGGGTTCCGGTAGATTCAGAGGTAAAAGACCTTTCAAATTTTTTGCCTGTGGTAGAGTCGGTCATTATGCTGCAAAATGTCCTCATAAAGATAAATATGATAAAGGGAAGGATATTCCAAAATGGAATAGAAAACAAAGTGTAAGTAAAAAGAGCTACTATACTCATTAAGATAGCGATGGGTTATCAAATAGTGATGAAAATGAAAATAGTAATGATTATAGACTTCTGATGCCTTATGAAGATGATGATTTTTTGGATTCTTTAGATGAAGATGACCTTTATGAAGAAATTTCTAAACTCAAAATCTGTTTAGAAGAAAAGAATATGATTATAGGTACCTTGACATTCCAACTTGTTGAAAGAAAAAAACACAATGAAAATCTAGAATGTGAAATTATGGGTCTAAGAAAGGATCTTGAGAAAACAAAAGCTCTCAACCTTAGATTTGCTAAAGGATCAAAAACCTTAAATGAAATTATCAAAGTGCAACACTCTCCTCTAATAAAGATAGGTCTTGGATATACTGAAGAAACATCTCAGAATCCGTCAACCTCCACTAAAAGCTATCGTGATGCAGCAAAGAGCAGTGAACAATTCAACAATCGTCAGCAAAGGCATAAAGCAGATCACCAGGTGAATCAAGCTCAATTTACTTCAAGGATGAACAGAAGCCACAATCAACCTCAGATAAATCATACTCAATTTTCTTCAAAGAATATCAATCAACAGGTTAGTAGGAGGAGCTTCAACTACAATCAACAGGTCGGTAGATTCGATAATCGCAGGAACTTCTTTAATGGTCAATGTTTCTCATGTCATAATTTTGGACAGAAAGTTGCTCAATGTGTTCCTTACAAAACTATCATGACTAGAGAAGCACGAAATCAAAGGAATGTGACAAAGATCAAGAAAAGTTCCTATAATTACTTTTCTCTTCTTGAAAATGAAATAGAATGTTCAATCTGTAACAACTTTGGCCATGAAGAATCTGAATGTAGGAGTCAATTTCAGCAGAGAAAACTCCATTAAATCCCAAAATATGGAGAAAGAAAGAACCACAAACAGAAAGATGTGATATAGCTTTGTATGCAAAAGGACAAGAAAACCAGTGGTACATCGATAGTGGATGCTCAAAACACATGATAGGTGACAAAGAAAAACTACACTCATATAATTCCTTAGAAAAGGAGAAGAGCATCTCTTTTGGAAATGACACTCCTGGTGTCATAAAAGGTAAAGGCTATGTTTTCTTGAAAGAAAAAGTTAAAGCTGGGAATGTTATGTATGTTGATGGCTTAAAGCATAATCTGTTGAGTGTGAGTCAAATGTTTGATCAAGGAAATGAAGTAGTGTTTTGATTAAATGGATGTGTTGTTCATGAGCTTAATACAAGAGAAACCGTGATTAAAGGGACAAGAACTCCAAACAACCTATACATACTTAAGGGAGGACAACAATAGTGCTAACTAAGCAAAAATGATGAAAACTGGCTATGGCACAGAAGATTGGGACATCTAAGCTTTTCTCAAATAAGAAAATCTTGCAGATTCCAGGTTGTTCGTGATCTTCCAAATATCAACATTCCTGAAAATACTATATGCAAATCATGTCAATTCGGTAAGCAAACCAGATCTCAATTCATCGAAAAGGAAGGGTGAGCTAGTAAGCCTCTTGAACTTGTTCACATTGATTTATGTGATCCATCAAGGAAAAAGTCACCTCGAGGAGAAGAATACTTTATATTGTTTATTGATGATTTTTTCTAGAATGTGTTAGATAGGTCTTCTAAAGCATAAATATGAAGCATTTTAAAAGTTCAAAGCCTTCAAAGTTTTTGTTGAAAATGAATTATATCCAAAAATCAAATGCCTCAGATATGATCGAGGAGGGGAATTTACCTCAGACGAATTCTTTGACTTTTGTGAACAACATGGAATAAAAAGGCAGTTCTCTACCGCAAGTACTCCTCAACAAAATGGAGTAGTAGAAAGGATGAACATATATGTTCAACAAATGGCTCGTGCTATGCTAGATGAATCTGGAACTCCTGCAACCTTCTGGGGTGACATTGCATTCGCCACCGTCACTATTCTCAATCAAGAAAATGTTCAAGTAAACAACACTCAAACTCCACATGAACTTTGGTATGGTAAGACTCCTACTATAAAATACTTCAAAGTTTTTGGAAGCAAATGCTACATCAAAAGGACTAATGAAAAGCTTAGTAAGTTTAAACCCAGAGCAGATGAAGGTATTCTTCTTGGCTACTCTTCCCAAAGAAAAGGATATAAGTGCCACAACAAAAAACTTGGGAAAATTATTGAAAGTATTGATGTTGTGGTTGATGAAGCATGCAAAAATCCAAAACAGATAAAACTGAAGATTATGACGA
The DNA here is from genome assembly GCA_000404065.3 of Pinus taeda. Taxonomy (NCBI): domain Eukaryota; kingdom Viridiplantae; phylum Streptophyta; class Pinopsida; order Pinales; family Pinaceae; genus Pinus; species Pinus taeda. The sequence goes on along the minus strand of APFE030905775.1, from coordinate 201,003 downwards.
TGAAGAAGATGAGGATCATTTTCCCACATCAAATCACACTGATTCTGAAGAAGAAACCAATAAAGCACCAAAAGAAGAGATAACGATAGAAGAAAAGACTCTGTCCAGGTATGTTCAGAAAATTCATCCAGAAACTCAAATCTTAGGATAAAAAGGAGCAGGTGAGCAGACTAGAAGAACCATTACCGAAGCTTCAAGCTATCTAGCATTACTATATTCCACTGAACCTCAAAATGTAAATGAAGCATGCAGAGATGAATGTTGGATCAAGGCCATGAATGAAGAACTTGAGCAAATTGAAAAGAATAACAATTAGGAATTTGCTCCTAGACCTCATGATAAGAATATCATAGGAACTAAATGGATTTTCAAAAACAAGCTGAACGAAAATGGAGAAGTTATTAGAAACAAGGCCAGACTTGTTTGTGAAGGATATGCTCAACAAGAAGGTAAGATTTTGAAGAAACTTTTGCACCTGTTGCTAGACTTGAAGCCATCACAATGTTTCTTGCTCTTCTAGTTTTGAGAAATTCAAGGTATATCAAATGGATGTCAAACTTGTCTTTCTTAATGGAGACTTAGAAGAAGTCTATATTGAACAGCCAGAAGGATTCATTCTTGGAAATGATGCAAAACTTGTATGCAAACTCAGAAAGGCTCTCTATGGTCTAAAACAGGCTCCAAGGGCATGGTATTACCGTCTTGACAAATAGCTCCACCAACAGGGTTTTTCAGAGGGATCATCAAATAGCAATCTATATATAAAGATTGTCTCTGGTAAATTGCTAATAATTATTGTTTATGTTGATGATATCATTTTTGGTAGCAATGAAGAATCCATGAGTCAGGATTTTTCTTTAGTAATGCAACAAGAATTTGAAATGTCATTGCTTGGTGAGCTCACCTACTTTCTTGGTCTACAAGTTCAACAAAATAGAGATGGTATTTTTCTCTCACAAACCAAATACCTCAAACAGATCCTGAAAAAGTATGGCATGGAAGATTCTAAACTAGTATTGACCCCAATGGTAACAGGATGCAGTCTCAGCTCAAATGATGAATCAACAGCAGTGCATCAACCAACTTATAGATCCATGATTAGCACTTTGCTTTATCTAACAGGTACTCGACCGGACATCATGCATGCAGTGGGAATAGTTGGAAGATTCCAAGCAAATCCAAAGGAATCACACCTTCAGGCAGCCAAAAGGATCTTCAAATATCTTCAAGGAACACAGAACTTTGGCTTATGGTATCCTAGATATACGGATCTTACACTTCATGCATATACAGATGCAGATTGGACAGGAAGTGTTGATGACAGAAAAAGCACTAGTGGTGGTGCATTTTATATGGGTTCAAGGTTAGTGTCTTGGTTCAACAAGAAATAAAGTTCAATTGTTTTATCTATAGCTGAAGTAGAATACGTGGCTATTGCATCTTGCTGCACACAACTACTTTGGATGATGCAAACCTTATAAGACATTCAGATCACATGTACTCCACCCATCTCCATTCTATGTGATAATACAAGTGCCGTCAGTATTTCAAAGAATCCAGTCATGCACTGCAAGACCAAGCACATACCCATCAAATATCATTTTCTACGTGAACAAGTGCTTGAACAGAATGTCAAATTGGAGTATGTTCCCTCCAAAGAATAGGTTGTTGATATATTCACTAAACCACTACCCAAAGAGACATTTGAATATCTCAGACAGAAGTTGGGAGTAGTTGTTGCATCATCTTGTTGTTAAAATCCATTTTTCATAGAAAGGTGGTTGTACGCGAGTTTCATGAAGCGTAGTCACGTATATACGTGGGTTTCTGTGGGTACAGGCACGTATATGTTGGTTTGAAGAAAAGCAGTGGGCCAGACTCATGAGAAAGGGGTCTGATATGGTTCAGTGAATTATATGCTCTACTCTGTTTGATGATGGTTACAGTCTATTGATGACATATGTTGGCTTTCATAAGTTATTGATAACTTGATATATATCTGATTGATGACAATACCTTGATAAATCTTCTAATATATGAAATGATCAGATCTAACAGTGAACATCTGACACAGGTTCAGGGGGAGCATATACTTCTTATAATGCATTGTTGGAATTATCTGAGAAGATCTCAATGCAAATTTTTTTCAAGGAGAGAACATGGTTGTTGACCTAGACGCTGATTGACAAATGTTGCTGATGATAGTTGTTGATGACTATCATGGTCTTGTTTAAGATATATGGTCTCTGTTATATAAGTCATGTACATCTTTTAATGTAAAGGTCTTGAAAAGACCTAGTTTGTAAGATGATGTAATGTTTGTGTTTTGACATGTATAAACAATTGTATATTCCCACTTGGTTGGGTGGATGAGTCAAATTTGGTACATTCCCATTTGATTGGGAGATGGATGTATGTATGGGGCTTTAGTGATAGGAAGGTCATTGGTGATGTATGTATAGAGTCATATTATCTTTTTGAAGACCTTGCTTGTGCTCAGGGGGAGCATGGACTCGATCATAGGAGCTCAATCAACACTTCAGCATATCAGAGATTTCAGCAGGTACTTAGGGGGAGCATGACTCTTTGCCCTTGATGACAAAGGGGGAGAGTGACTTGGTATTGCCATCAAGTCCAAAGGGGGAGATTGTTGGCATTATGGCACAGGTGTTGTCCTTGATGGAAACTCACTCAAATGACAGATCACAGTGCAGCAGGTTAATAACACAAAGTTACAGATAAGACTTCACAAAATGAAGAAAGAAAGGTATACACAGGTTCACCATTGGCCAAGCCGTGTGTAAACACGGGTTCACTATATTCAAAGTGTGTATACGTACACACACACTTTCACAGAAGGAAAGGCGTGTATGCCTTGAAAAACTAAATTTTTGGTCCGAAGTATTTGGTCCATGGTATTGGTCGAAGGTATTTGATCCAAGGTATTGACCCTGGGTATTTGGTCCAAGGTATTGATCCTAAATGGTTTTGGTCCATGGTATTGAGAAAGGCCTAAAACTATAAAAGGATGAGAAGATCATTAGGCCAAGGCACTCAAGTATTGAATATCTGATGAAGGGTGAGACCTAGTATGCAGGTTATTGGGTTATGGTGCATTTCTGGATCTAAACCAAGGACGGACCTTAGCGCTTGATGAAGGATAAGATCTAATGATGTATCAGGATCTTAAGACTTAAAGAGAATCATCCTTATGTGGTTTGACCATTTATCTGAATAACTGGCGCATGTTGTAGTTTGTAAATATGATGATCTGGGTATGACTGGAGCCAGGAATTGTTGTAATATTTAAATCATCATTTACAGATTTGTACGTAGGTTCACCTTAGAAAAGGCGCGTACACACGCAAGTTCTGCATATCGAAACAACGTATACATCATAAATTTGATTTACAGATCTGTACATAGGTTCGCCTTGAGGAAAGCGCATATGCACACAGGTTCGACATATGGAAGTAGCGTATACCTTATAAAATACATTCTAGTTGCTTCTGTTTGTTGTTGTAGTGTTCTGGGTTATTGGTTACTGCATTCTGGTGACAGCATTCTGAATGATCTGAGTGGTTGATTGATTCGGTTGTGGTTGATTCAAAAGGAGTTTGGTTGATGCAGATATATTTGATGATTGAATGATGTTGCTGATGGATCTAGTCTGAAAATTAATGAAGCGTGGTCCCTGGAAGAAAAGAGAAGGATGTAGCCTTCTGTAGGCCAGCACCTACGTATTAGTAAACATATCAGCTAGTACAAGAGCTAGGGGGTTGTAGCTCCCTTCCAGTAGTAGCTAGAGAATGAGAGAAGGTTGTAGCCTTCTGCAGGTAGAAGCTTGTGTACTGGTATAAGACTGCACTAGTACAAAAATTGTAAACATAATTCTCTTATTATTAAAAGAAGACAGAGACAATTGCAGCAGGTGGTTTTCACCCACATTGGGTTTCCACCTTATATCTTGGTGTTCATGTGTTTTTCTTATGTGGGATGATCTGTTCTGTTTTTACTGCACCTAGTTACTGTTTGTATGATTTTGATGCACTGATTAAAGATCAATATATGAAGAATTAACCGAATCATAAGTTTGTTGGTTATACACTAGTTTCATTTAACACAGTTGCATGTACACACGAGTTCCCTTAACTGAAGTAGCGTATATGAATCTGATTATGGAAATGAAAAATTGTTAGTTTGATAATACTGATTCACCCCCACTCTTAGTATTATTTCCAACAAGATGGACTTCCATAAACAGGCATAATAGTAGAGCCTTGTCCAACATTATATTATATAAGTTTGATGACAAATGATGTGGCATGGTCTTTATTTTGTATACCATCTTTTTATAGGCCTATTGAATTTCCTAGGATGGAAGAGTGGCTTCCATGGCATTATTGGGGCTCAGTTTTCTCATTTCATCTAATGGCTCCACTACTTGAAACAACAACCTAGCTACTCCAAGTTTGTTCCTGATTTGTCTATGTGATAACAAAAATTTTGTGGAGGTAGACAAGTTCCCATTAAAATCTTCTAAACTTTCATTGTCTCCAATCTTGAAGTAGGAGATGAAGAAGTTGGCGCATTTCCATTTTATGTTTTCTTAGAAGAAAGGTTGACAGTAAAAAAGGACAAGGCATGTATACTTTAGTTAAAGTTTTAACTCGTGATCAAAAGTTTTGTCAACTTCTTCGAATATTATGAACATTAAACAAATATTCAATATATTTCATTAACAAACTTGAGAATTCATCGAAGAATATATAATTACCAATTTGTTGCATATAGACATATAACAAGTTTTTTAATTTATGGACCTATTTCCTTAGCCAAAGGCTACACTAAACATGTTTCCTTCCCAAAAAGTAGGGAAGTACCAATATCATAGTTGTTTTGCATTCCAATGAGAACAACATAGCCAAACTATGAAACATTGATACACAATTAGGCTGGTGAAAAGTAAGGGAACCTTTCTTTCTTGCAGTGTCATGAATTCTGGACAGTCCTCTAGTTATGATCCACAATTATGCCACTGAAAAGTGAAGGAAACTTTATTTCTCAAAGGGTTATGAAGTCTAAGCACTACTACACAATATTCAATTTGAGCACGTTGTGGACAAGAATCAGCAGGAAGTCATACAGAGTAAGCCATCAATTCATGATGGAATGTAAAACACTCAGATTCCAACTATAGGATGACATGGTCCAGATTGAAATAATGTTGGCCCATATGCATTTTGGTTTCAATTTACTGCTATTTTGTATTTTTCCCTTTTGTTTTTTATTTGAATTATATAACATAGAAACAAAGTTCTTAATCTTTTGTATGCTTTCACAATGTTTCAAATTGTTGAATTGGTTTTGAGTATTAACCGCATCCATGATTTTTGATCTAGATGTTGTAGGTGACACTTTCATTGTCATTTGGAAGAGTAAGGGATTAATGCTACTCTTTCCTACACTACTCCCTTACGACGTTTCTTTTGCAACATGTGGTGCAATTGTTAGTATATATACTTACAATGCATAAATAAATGCTTGGGTGCTAACCACAACCAGACTAATCCATCCAGAGGTTCTAACTTACCTAGCCTACACCTTCGCCTGTTATAGACGTCCTCTTCCACTTGTTGCAAAAATTCCTCTTGTTGAAAGAACCCTTTCATGTCCTTCTCAAGATGTGGCTCTACCCCTGCTGCAATCATCTTAATAACAATTATGTTAATGATTTATATATATTTTTACTTATTTTATTTATTAGTATTTTTTAATGAGATATTAATAGAAGTAGGATTTTACCTATAAAAGAAAGTCAAGGACCTGACAAGGAATGATAATGCACTCTGCGAACTAGCTCTGCCTGCACGTAATCTCACTTGCTTGGCCTCCATCTGTAGTCATGGCCCCTTTGGAGCCTCCTCCAAATGGGGTTCTCCTTCTTGAATCTTCTCTCTCAATTGAGCATCCTCCAGAAGAGTCTCCCTCTGCCTTCGCCTCCTTGATATCTTCTCTTGGCCCTCCTCGATCAAGGCCATCTATCTCCAAATTTGTTAAGAAACTTCAAGACATTCCAGAAATTGTTTTACCCCCCTCTGTTCCTCGTGGAGTTTCCCTCTCTCTTTCAAAGTGTAGCTTGGTGGGTCATTTTACAAGACTATGGCCTTCTCCTAGATCTGTGCAGAAGTGGTCACCTTCAATCAATGGGAAATCTCCATCCGCTTCTGTGGAAGAGGATATTTCACATTCCACTTCGAAACCAAAGAAGACAGAGATCTGATATTCAGGAACATACCATATTTCATGCACAGAAGGGGACTTTATCTAAATTGACGAACACTAGACTTCAACCATGAGTTGGATGTTCCGAATGTTGTTCCAGTTTGGATTTTCCTCCCTCGCCTCCCCCTCCACTGTTGGGGACACAAATCAGTAAAAGAAATACAAAATGCAGTTGGAAAATACATAGACATAAGCAAACCAAAGGAGAACATGCACGCTTGTGCAAGGATTTGCATGGAAGTCAGTCTGGGAAAAGGCCTTCCAGAAGAAGTAAAGATCAAATTCGATATCTAGTTGCACATTCAGCAACTGGACTATGAACAAATCGTTTAAATGCAAGGTATGTCATGAGTACAGTCATTTTTTAAATAGATGTCCAAAAAAGCAAGAAACTAATGAAGTAGAAGTCCAAGAAAGAAAATGGGAACCAGATAAAAGAAAGAAGACAATGAAAAAATATTCCTCTCAGCAAGCCCCATCCCAATCATCTCCTTTGAATCCCTCCCACTCTCTTTCAACCATCCAACAACCTCCCCTCTATGAACCCAATCCCTTCGGGCCCCTTAACCCCCCCTTCGATCCTTCTTTGGCCCTAAATGAACCCCTTATCCCCTCCT
>APFE030905775.1:89780-152521 GCA_000404065.3 Pinus taeda | reverse complement strand
AATCCAAATATCTATCCAAAAAGGTTTGTTTCATGACATCCTAAGTCCTAATGGTTTGAGTTCCTAACCCCATGAACCATCTCAAAGCTTCATCTTTTAATGTTGAAGGGAACAATTTGAGTTTTTGGGAGTCATCTAGATAGTCATAGGTTCGACATAACACTTCAAACTCAAATAAGAATGTTTCAGGATCTTCAGATCTCAATCCATGGATATTAGGGAGGACAGATGGTGATATGTTTTTCATGGTGGCTCTGGAATCCTCATCAACGATAGGGAATCCAAATGAATTATCACCATCTCTATTTCCTCCTCCAATGGGACCTCTACCACCTCCATTGTTTCCTCCTCCACCTCCTCTACCTCTACCTCCTACTTCTTCATCTGCCATGATGGTTCTCCTAGAGTTTTCAAGATCTCCTGGTTCTTCTACAAAAGGTGAATGAGAAAATATCTCTCCTTCTTCCTCAGATGTTTCTACTTCCTCAATTACAATTGGTCTTTCTGTAGGAGAAAGGGACGAGTCTCCTCCTAGTTCAAATTCAATAGAAGGTGTAGGAGAGTCCACTCTTGGCTCTTGAATAGGAGTATTGGTTGGGGATAAGGGAGGTGTTTCTTGTCTCTCTCTTAAAGCAGATGGACTTGTAAAAATTGAACCTTGAGCTCTAGCTAAAAACCTTCCCCTAGAATCTCTGGCTCTATGCATATCATTTTTTTTTTAATTTTTTCTTCAAGTCAAGTTATCAGTTCTTTTTCTGATCTTCCAGTTCACTCAAAGTGCAAGAAGAGAGCATACTCAAGAAACTATCAAATCAATAACTTTCTCCTTTCTGATCCTCCAGATCACTTCAAAGTGCAAGAGGAGAGCATACTTAGATGGGTTATTAACTTCTTTTCTTGAAAAAATTTCTTTTATGTTGTTTTTTTTTTTTTCTAAGTATAGCTACTTAATTTCAATTCCCCGGCAACGGCGCCAAAATGTTTAGTCAATTTATTGTTATCTAAATTGCTAGTATTAATTGTCAACCCGGGGCTCGTAAGCTGATGAAGTGAGGGTGTACTATATGTACTTAAGTAACTTTCTTAGAGCTTTTTTTGTTTTTAGGGGGGTTGTTTATGATTAACTTATCTTCCTAAAATGGAATGATGATTATAGACAAATGAGTGCAAGTGTGTGAAAGTGATTTCTATATGAGTGAAAGTGTGTGTGATGGTGGTTTCTAATTGCTTGTTGAACTTGTAAGAGAAAAGAACTTAAATCAAAATGACTTGAAAGTAAATGGCTTGAAAGTAAATGACTTGAAAGTAAATGACCACAATCTAATGGCATTAGTCTCTATCCATACTGCTGCAAATAAAAGAAATAAGAAAATCACTTCAAGGATTGATATTAATGATAATCTCCTTCTAACTTTCTGTTTCTACTGCGTATTTGCATAGAACACGATGAGAAGGGAGCTGAAAACAAATCCAAGAATTGATAAAAATTCTAATCTACTTTGATTGACAAATTGTAACACTACTAGACCTTTTCCAACATACTGCTCCTACATGTGTGATTGTGTGTAAGCAAGTGGAAAAAGTGTTAGTATCACAAGTCAAATCTACTCAAATACAAGCTGCAATTAATCAATATTCTGTTCTCTTGAAAGATAAGCTATTCATGATAAGGAGAGCATAAACTAGTTAGCATCCAACTTGTAGAACTATGCTAAAGCTAATCTAAAAAAAACAGAGTAAAGAGGGTAGCATAATGAATAAGACAACTGCAACTACCATTAGACATTAAAGCAAATACACACACAAATCCCGAGCTAAAAGAAATCTGCAAGAAAATAACACTGATCAGTTTAAAAGAAAGGAAAACAAATAAAGGAAACTATACATGCTTAAAGAAATAAACAAGTAAAGGAAATGCTACTGCACATAAGATACTTTACAGTGGCACAAATGAGCAGGGGCCCTCTGTCCATTCAGCCACAAGGAAAACTCAGAGATCTGGAAACTTCAAGACAATGCTGTGTCTACTTCTTCATTGCAGAAAATATATAAAACATAGTGCTAGAATAGCACTTAAAAACAGAGTTTAGAATGCTTGAAAATATAACACAGGTTCATCAAAATACAACTGATAGAAAGCTTAATAAGCGTACACATACGCAGCTATTTATAGAAGTTTCTAAGATAGCTTATCCGTGCAACTAAATAACTGAAAAGTAAATGACTGTTATGCGTTTTCAGGTTTCTTTGGCACTTCATGCGGCTGCGTGGACGAAGTGGTGGTTCTGTCGTCATGGGCAATAAATCCCAGGTTGGATCACGTCCCCTGCCATCTGTAGAACGTGGACAAATCACCGTTTAGGATGACATGACCAAACAGCTCACAATCACCGCTAAACTGCCTTGAGTTGACCGTGACTTGCCCAGCTTTGACCGTGGACAAAGATGATGTGGATGGCCGGAAAAATAGGACAGGAACCTTGAGCATGATGACACCTAAGTGCCCATGTGGCCCATCTAGCAAACCGACACGTGGAACATAGCGTTTAACAAAAAGGCTGCAGGATGTTCAGATAGCTGCAGGATCATCAGATAGCTGCAGGATCACCAGAAAGCTGCAGGATGCCTGTAAGTAAGCCAAAATCTAAACAAATAGTCATCCATTAGAAAAACTTACTTAATCATGCTTAAGAACACCTAATGTAATGATCTGGGTTGTTTTATGGTGAAAATGAGGCAAAAGATAAGGAAAGATAAGGGAAGATTGAGGAAAACGGTAGATAAGTAGGTGTAAAGTAGAGGCTCTACAAGCTCCAACCCTGTCGATGGCCAAGCGCAAATAACACAATTGCTAATTTTGCAGTGAATACATTTTTTTGTTGGTTCGTAATAAGAGGGAAAAGGGACTCTGAAGAAGCTTCGAATGGTGTATTTTAAGTGATTTTTTATTGGAATTGGGGTCAAGGACAACAATTTAACCCCAAGAAAGCCAGTTCGAAAAGCTATGGATTACAGCCAGTCGGACAGCAGTGGAACAGACGATGACCTTCCCCCATCTCATCAGACTCGAATAGCTAGAGGAGCTGGTCGGATTTCTGGAAATGGGAGGTCTTCTGCAGGACCAGGGCCTTATGCTAAAATGCAAAATAACATTCAGTCGTTGTCTCTAACCTCTCAGAAGATACATGCGCAAAACTTGCAGAGAATTCCGTCAATGGGGTCAATGAACTCTCAATTGTCTGGTATTTCCCAAGGTGGACAGTTCGGTGCACCCTTGAGTGCACTTTCCCATCAGCAACAGTGGATGTCAACTCAAGGAAAACAACTGCACTCACCTGGAATGCCTTTAACAAAATGTCCGGACTGTTTTTATTTGGCCGGGGCACAGGTCATCGAAAATGTGCTAACCGATATTGTGAAAAGGCTCCAAGATCAGAACCAGGGATATTACAGCGACAATGCAGGGAGCTCAGATATTACCAGCGTATTGAATATTCAATGCAATACAAAATCGATAAGAAATGCCAACTAAAAATCAGGGAACGCAGCGTTCAGTTTAACTGCATCAAACCACAGTCAAACAGCGTTTCAAATAATTTCAATGTCAGAAGGCAATGGACAGATGCGTTAATGGACAGAGCGCAGAGTCGCTAGAACGGTTTTGTATTCTGAGCGAATTCAAGGCAGCGTAGGTGTGGCAGAATGACAGAGGCGTTATGTCAGAGGAATATCAGACAGAGAGCGTTACAGCTAATGAATACTAAGCCAACACTATTCAAGGCAGTTCAGAGCTGTTGCTCAGGGAATAACAACATCTTTTCTTTTCTTTTTTAACTAAAAGATAAACTTTGAGAAAGAAAACAGGCCACACATCATGGCTCTGATACCATGTTAAACAGACATGGGGAGCGAGAAAGATATGAATGATAAAGCATGCATTACAATTTTTATTAACGATATGATATACATTTATAGTACATGTGGTGACCGTTGGGATTCACATCCCAAGGTCTCTTGGACTGCTTTGTCCATTCGGCTTCCACACTAACCCATTTAGGATTAGGTGTCCAACAACTCTCTCAACTCACAAGTTAGCTCAAGCCAAATCCTTATCCTAATCAGCAGCTCTCCAAGCCCCTAATCTCTTGCGTAATTCCTACGATGAATACATCGTATTTAAAGGGAATTCATGCTTCCAAAACTGTGGAATCCAAACATAGGTCCTTCTTTGATTGCATGCATGATATTTACAACTCAGTAAATCACACAACTGATAGTACACTATCCCTGCACTCTATTCTCAACTGGGTCTTTCTCAGAATCGACATGCATGAGTTTCTAAGAAGGGGATCTTTAGTTAACTAGAGTGACACTTGTGACTCTTGTGGATGCACTAGTGCATTGACTCTTAACTCTCTATTAGTTCCACAAACAAATTGGAACTAATTTAATTTAACATAACTCAGTAAATGAAGTTATCTAATTTACAACTCAATTAAACTCATATTAGACCCCTTAAACTTAGGGAGAACATATACATGACTTCAGAAAGACTTCGAACTCGAAATTCCTAAGCTAATTAAGTTAATTAAACTTAATTAACTATTTACAAGTTGTTATTAGAATGGAATTCGATTTTAATTCTCAGTTTAATTCAAGGACAAATTAAACTAGAATTTCTTGTTGGCTTTTCTCAATAGAATCAACACTGATTTCTTCCCATTCGTATATAATTTAAATGTTGCGCCATATATATTGAAGATGGAATGTAATACATTCCATTATTCCTAGGAAAACTCTCCAAATGTTAGAACATCATCAACAAAAAATAAATACGTGACATAGATTCTATGGGATACTTGTAAGCCACAGAAAGCCCCACTCAAGCAGGCCTCTCCAATCTTCTTACTCAAACCATCCATGACTAGAATAAATAATAAGGGGTATAATCAACAACCTTGATGTAATCCTCTGCCCACCCAAAAAAAATGGATGGGGATCCATTTTATTCGCATTATGACACAGGTGTTGTCCTTGATGGCAACTCTCTCAGATGACAAATCACAATAAAGCAGGTTAACAACTCAAAGTTACATATTAGACTTCACAGAATGAAGAAAGAGAGGTATACATAGGTTCACCATTGGCCAAGCCGCGTATACACGCGGGTTCACTGTATACAAGTTGCGTATATGTACACACGCACTTTCACAAAAGGAAAAGCGCATATACCTTGGAAAACTAAGTTTTTGGTCCGAAGTATTTGGTCCATGGTATTGGTCCAAGGTATCGGGTTCGAGGTATTGACCCTAGGTATTTGATCCAAGGTATTGGTCCTAAGTGGTTTTGGTCCATGCTATTGAGAAAGGCCTAAAACTATAAAAGGAGGAGAAGATCATTACGCCAAGTACTCAAGCACTGAATATCTGATGAAGAGTGAGATCTAGTATACATGTTATTGGGTTATGGTGCATTGCTGGATTTGAACCAAGGAGGAACCTTAGCGGTTGATGGAGGATACGATCTAATGATGGATCAGGATCTTAAGGCATAAAGTGAACTATCATTATGTGTTTTTGCTCATGAATATTCTAAATCTGAATATTGACGCATATATTATTCTGTAAATGATATGATCTAGGTATAATTGAAGTCTGGTATAGCTACAGAATTATGAATTAATATTTGCAAATGTATGTTTTAGTTGTTGTTGTTTATTGTTGCAGTGTTCTGGGTTCTGTATTCTGGAGAAAACATTCTAAAAGATCAGATTGATGAGCTGTCAAAGTGATTGATTGATTTGGTTGTGGTTGACTCAATAGGAGATTGGTTGATGTAGATATATTTGATGATTGAATGATGTTGTTGATGGATCCAGTCTGAAAAATGATGAAACGTGGTCCCTGGAAGAAAGGAGAAGGTTGTAGCCTTCTGTAGGTCGGCACCTACGTACTAGTAAACATATCAGCTAGTACAAGAGCTAGGGGGTTGTAGCTCCCTTCCAGTAGAAGTTGGAGAATGAGAAAAGGTTGTAGCCTTCTGCATGTAGAAGCCTGTGTACTGGCATAAGGTTGCACCAGTACAAAAATTGTAAACAGAAATTCCTTATTATTTAAAGAAGACAGAGACGATTGCAGCAGGTGGTTTTCACCCACATTGGGTTTCCACCTTATATCTTGGTGTTTATGTGTTTTACTTATGTGTGATGCTTTATTATGCTTTTACTGCATTGTCTAATGAATTGTTGATATACTAATTAAAGTTCACTACATGATAATTTGGGTAAATCAAAAGATCTCTGCATATACGCTGGTTTCATTAAGTATAGTTGCATATACACGCTAGTTCACTGAGCTGAAGTAGCGTATACAAATCAGTTTTGAAAATTAATTGATCTAATAATACTGATTCACCCCCCCTCTCAGTATTATTTCCAACAATTGGAATAGGAGCAGGTCCTTCAAAAGAAGCTTGATCGCTTGAAGGTAGATCCATCATCATGAGTAATCAAGAAAGCAGGGGATCCATCAGACCGCCAACCTTTGATGGGAGCAACTTCGTTTATTGGAAGGTAAGAACCACGACCTATCTTCAATCTCTTAGAATAGATGTATGGGAAATTGTGGAAGGAGAATATACATTTTCATCAACAATTCCTACAGATACATCAGGTAAAAAGCAATATGAAACCAATGCCAAGGCTGTCAATAAATTATTAGGAAGTCTGTCACAATCAAAGTTTATCAAAGTTATGCAACTCAAATTAGCCAAAGAGATATGGGACGAAATCGTTCTAAATTACAAAGGAGACTCTCAGGTAAAACATGTTAAACTGCAAGCTCTCAGAATTCAATATGAAACTCTCAAGATTCACAATGATGAAAGTATAGCTAGTTACTTCTTGCGTATAGATGAGGTTGTTAATTGCATGAAGAATCTGGGTGAAGAGATAAAGGAAGTTACCTTAGTTGAAAAAGTTTTAAGATCCTTATCTACTAAATTTGACTCAAAAGTATCTGCGATAGAAGAAAAGCAGGATCTACATGCTATTACTATGACACAACTTCACGGAATCTTAACTGCCTTTGAGATGAGAAAAGGAGGTCCATCAAATATGAGAGAAGCCACATTTAAAGCTTCAACAAAAGGAAAAGAAGAACTCAATGAATCAGGACATATTTCAGAAGAAGAAGAGGAAGCAAACTTTGTCAAAAAGCTTCAACGGGGTTCCAGAAGATTCAGAAGTAAACTACCTTTCAAATGTTTTGCATGTGGTAGAGTTGGTCATTATGCTACCAAATGTCCTCATAAAGATAAATATGATAAAGGGAAGGTATCTGCAAAATGGAATAGAAAACAAAAAGTAAGTAAAAAGAGCTACTATACTCATGAAGATAGAGATGGTCTATTTAATAGTGATGAAGATGAAAATAATAATGACTATATAATTTTGATGGCTTATGAAGATGATGACTTTTTGGATGCTTTAGATGAAGATGACCTTTATGAAGAAATCTCCAAACTCAAAATCTGTTTAGAATAAAATAATATGATTATAGATACCTTGACATACCAACTTGCTGAAAGAGAAAAATACAATGAAAAACTAGAATGTGAAATTGTGGGTCTAAGAAAGGATCCTGAGAAAACAAAAGCTCTCAATCTTAGATTTTCTAAAGGATTAGAAACCTTAAATGAAATTATCAAAGTGCAGCATTCTCCACTGGTAAAGACGGGTCTTGGATATAGTGAAGAAGCATCTCAATCACAGAAGCTGTCAACCTCCACTAAAAGCTATCTTGATGCAGCAAAGAGAAATGAACAGTTTGACAATTGTCAGCAAAGCCATAAAGCAAATCACCAGGTAACTCAGGCTCAATTTACTTCAAGGATAAATAGAAGCCACAATCAACCACAGGTAAATCATACACAATTTGCTTCAAAGACAAATATTAGTAGAAACTACAACCACCAAGTCAGTAGATTCGATAATTGCAGGAACTTCTTTAATGGTCAATGTTTCTCATGTCATAATTGTGGACACAAAGCTGCTCAATGTGTTGCTTACAAAACCATCATGACTAGAGAAGCACGAAATCAAAGGAATGTGACAGGGATCAAGAAAAGTTCCTATAATAACTTTTCTCTTCTTGAAAATGAAATAGAATGCTCAATCTGTAACAACTTTGGCCATGAAGAATCTAAATGCAGGAGTAAATTTCGGCAAATATCTCAAAAGGAGAAAACTCCATTAGCTCCCAAAATATGGAGAAAGAAAGAACCGCGAATAGAAAGATGTGGTTTAGCCTTGTATGCAGAAGGACAAGAAAACCAGTGGTACATTGATAGTGGATGCTCAAAACACATGACAGGTGACAATGAAAAACTCCACTCATATAATGCCTTAGAAAAGGAAAAGAGTGTCCCATTTGGAAATGACACTCCTGCTGTCATAAAAGGTAAAGGCTTAGTTTTCTTGAAAGAAAAAGTTAAAGCTGGGAATGTTATGTATGCTGATGGCTTAAAGCACAACCCTATTGAGTGTGAGTCAAATGTGTGTTCAAGGAAATGAAGTAGTGTCTCGATCAAATGGATGTGTTGTTCGTGAACTTGATACAGGAGAAATCATGATAAAAGGTACAAGAACTCCAAACAACCTAGACATACTCAAGGGAGGACAACAACAGTGCTATCTAAGCAAAAATGATGAAAACTAGCTATGGCACAGAAGATTGGGGCATCTAAGCTTTTCTCAAATAAGAAAAGCATGCAGATTCCAGGCTATTAGTGATCTTCCAGATATCAACATTCCTAAAAATACTATATGCAAATCATGTCAATTCGATAAGCAAACCAGATCTCATTTCATCGAAAAGGAAGGGTCAGCTAGTAAGCCTCTTGAACTTGTTCATACTGATTTATGTGGACCATCAAGGAAAAAGTCACCTTGTGGAGAAGAATACTTTATATTATTCATTGATGATTTTTCCAGAACGTGTTGGATAGGTCTTCTTAAGCATAAAGATGGAGCATTTGAAAAATTCAAAGCCTTCAAGCTTTGGTTGAAAATGAATCAGATTGCAAAATCAAATGCCTCAGATCTGATCGAGGAGGGGAATTTACCTCGGATGAATTCTTTGACTTTTGTGAACAACATGGAATAAAAAGGCAGTTCTCCATCGCAAGGACTCCTCAGCAAAATAGAGTGGTAGAAAGGATGAACATAACTATTCAACAAATGGCTCGTGCTATGCTAGATGAATCTGAAACTCCTACAACCTTCTGGGGTGAAGCTACATTTGTTGTCGTCACTATTCTTAATCAAGCAAATGTTTAGGTAAACAAAACTCAAACTCCACATGAACTTTGGTATGGTAAGACTCCCACTGTAAAATACTTCAAAGTTTTTGGAAGCAAATGTTACATCAAAAGGACTGATGAAAAACTTGGTAAGTTTGAACCTAGAGCAGATGAAGGAATTCTTCTTAGCTACTCATCCCGAAGTAAAGGATATAAATGTTATAATAAAAGGCTTGGGAAAATTATTGAAAGTATTGATGTTGTGGTTGATAAAGCATGCAAAACTCCAAAATGGGTAAAAACCGAAGGTTGTGACAATGAAGAAGATGAGGAACATTTTCCCACATCAAATCAAACTGATTCTGAAGAAGAAACCAATGAAGCACCAAAAGAAGAGATAACGATAGAAGAAAAGACTCCGTCCAGGTATGTTCAGAAAAATCATCCAGAAACTCAAATTTTAGGGGAAAAGGGGAAAATGTGTAGACAAGAAGAACCATTGCCAAAGCCTCAAACTATCTACTATTACTATCTTCCACCGAACCTCAAAATGTAAATGAAGCATGCAAAGATGATTGTTGGGTCAAGGCCATGAATGAAGAACTTGAGCAAATTGAAAAGAATAATACTTGGGAATTAGTTCCTAGACCCCATGATAAGAATATCATAGGACCTAAATGGATATTCAAAAACAAGCTGAACGAAAATGGAGAAGTTATTAGAAACAAGGCCAAACTTGTTTGTAAAGGATATGCTCAACAAGAAGGTATAGATTTTGAAGAAACTTTTGCAGTTGTTGCTAGACTTGAAGCCATAAGAATGTTTCTTGCCCTTTCTAGTTTTCAGCAATTCAAAGTATACCAAATGGATGTAAAATCTGCCTTTCTTAATGGAGACTTAGAAGAAGAAGTCTATATTGAACAACTAGAAGGATTCATACTTGGAAATGATGCAAAACTTGTATGCAAACTCAGAAAAGCTCTTTATGGTCTAAAACAGGCTCCAAGAGCATGGCATTACCGTCTTGAAAAATATCTCCACCAACAAGGTTTTTCAAAGGGGTCAGCAGATATCAATCTATATACAAAGATGGGCATTGATAAATTGCTAATAGTTGTTGTGTATGTTGATGATATCATTTTTTATAGCAATGAAGAATCCATGAGTCAGAATTTTGCCTTAGTAATGCAGCAAGAATTTGAAATGTCCTTGCTTGGTGAGATTACCTACTTTCTTGGTCTACAAGTTCAAAAAAATAAATATGGTATTTTTCTCTCACAAACCAAATATCTCAAACAGATCCTGAAAAAGTACGGCATGGAAGATTCTAAACCAGTATGTACCCCAATGGTAATAGGATGCATTCTTAGCTCAAATGATGAATCAACAACAGTACATCAACCACCTTACAGATCCATGATTGGCAGTCTGCTTTATCTAACAGGTACCCGACCGGACGTCATGCACGCAGTGGTAATGGTTGGAAGATTCCAAGCAAATCCTAAGGAAACACACCTTCAGGCAATCAAAAGGATTTTCAAGTATCTTCAAGGAACACAAAACTTTGGTTTATGGTATCCTAGAGATACAGATCGTACACTTCATGCATATACAAATGCAGATTGGGTAGGAAGTGTTGATGATAGTAAAAGCACTAGTGGTGGTGCATTCTATATGGGTTCCAGGTTAGTCTCTTGGTTCAGCAAGAAACAAAGTTCAATTGCATTATCTACAGCTAAAGCAGAATACGTGGCTGTTGCATCTTGCTGCACACAACTACTTTGGATGATGCAAACCTTGCAAGACATTCATATCACATGTACTCCACCCATCTCCATTCTATGTGATAATACAAGTGCCATTAGTATTTCAAAGAATCCAATCATGCACTCCAAGACTAAGCACATAACCACCAAATATCATTTTCTACGTGAACAAGTGCTTGAACAAAAGGTCAAATTGGAGTATGTTCCCTCCAAATAACAGGTTGCTGATATATTCACTAAACCATTGCCTAGAGAGACATTTGAATATCTCAGACAAAAGTCGAGAGTAGTTGTTGCATCATCCTGCTATTAAATCCTATATTCTTCAGAGATAGGTGGTTATACACAAGTTCATGAAGCTTAGTCATGTATATACACTGGTTTCCGTGGGTACAGTCGCGTATATGTGGTTTGAAAAAAAGCAGTGGGCCAAACTTAGGAGAAAGGGGTCTGATATGGTTCAGTGAATTATCTGCTATGCTTGATGATGGTTACAGTCTGTTGATGACATGTGGAAATATGTTGGCTCTCATAAGTTGTTGATAACTTGATATATATCTGATTGATGATGATGCCTTGATAATTCTTCTGATATATGAAATGATCAGGTCTGACAGTGAACATCTTACACAGGATTAGGGGGAGCATATGCTTCTAATAATGCATTGTTGGCATTATCTTAGAAGATCTTGGTGCATATTTTGTTTCAGGTGGAACAAGTTCAGGGGGAGAACATTGTTACTGGTCTAGATGTTGATTGACAGATGCTGGTGATGATAGTTGCTAATGACTATCATGGTATTGTTTAAGATATCTAGTCTCTGTTATATATGTCATGTATATCCTTTAATGTAATGGTCATGAAAAAGACCTAATTTGTAACCCCACTATGCATGGGATGGATGATGTAATGTTTCTTGTTTTTGACATGTATAAACATTTGGTATATCCCCACTTGGTTAGGAGATGGATGTATGTATGAGTCATTGGTGATAGGAAGGTAATTTTTGATGCATGTATAGAGTCATGTTTTTCTTTTAGAACATCTTTTTGCAGACCTTGCTTGCGCTCAGGGGGAGCATGGACTCGATCATGGGAGCTCAATCAGCACACTTCAGCATATCAGAGAATTCAGCATGCACTCAGGGGGAGCATGACCCTTTGCCCTTGATGTCAAAAGGGGAGAGTGACTTGGTGTGGTTGTTGCCATCAAGTCCAAAGGGGGAGATTGTTGGCATTATGACACAGGGGTTGTCCTTGATGGCAACTCTCTCAGATGACATATCACAATACAACAGGTTAATAGCTCAGAGTTACAAATTAGACTTCACAGAATGAAGAAAGAGAGGTAAACGGAGGTTCACCATTGGCCAAGCCACGTATACACGCGGGTTCACCGTATACAAGTCACGTATACATACATACGCACTTTCACAAAAGGAAAAGCGTGTATACCTTGGAAAACTAAGTTTTTGGTTCGAATTATTTGGTCCATGGTATTTTGATCCATGGTATTGGTCTAAGGTATCGGGTTCGAGGTATTGACCCTGGGTATTTGATCCAAGGTATTGGTCCTAAGTGGTTTTGGTCCATGATATTGAGAAAGGCCTAAAACTATAAAAGGAGGAGAAGATAATTAGGCCAAGGTACTCAAGCATTGAATATCTGATGAAGAGTGAGATCTAGTATACAGGTTATTGGGTTATGGTGCATTGCTGGATCTGAACCAAGGAGGAGCCTTAACGGTTGATGGAGGATAAGATCTAATGATGGATCGAGATCTTAACTGATCTGAATTGGATCCTAAACACTCCCTAAGTTTTCATGACTGTTTCAATTATGCCAAAAAGATTCAAGTCTTAGAAAAATCGAGCTATTAGAAGGAATCCTCGTGAAAGTTGCAGTTGTGGCCATAGCAGAGTAATGAGGACCCTTAGTCGAGCGCGCAGACCGTTCGCCCATGGTAACACGCGCTGGCGTAAATTGGAAAATCGGAGACCAAATCAAGAAACGGGGGTCTAATCGCATATCGCAGGGTGTCCCCCTCAGTGAAGGAAAGCCCCGAAGCGTCAGGACCTGAAAACACTATAAAATGCGAAAAAAGTAATGCATTCAGTTCCGCAGTGCAGGATTCCACAAACCAGCAAGATATCGAAAGGCCTCGAGGCGGTAAGTAGTTTTGACTTAGTCTCGCCCGATTCCACACATCGAGCGACTTGTGTCCGGCAAATGAGAGAGAAAATCGCCTGCATCGGACGAGTAAATGTCATGCAACTTTCCTGCCCAATACGAACGGTGACCGTAGGATCTGGGGGGGCTAGATCAATGGTGGAGGCGCGTCTTGATAAATGACCAGATTTGACAAGTAAAAAAGCAAGATTACAGGGGATGTGAAGACCAATGTGGACGATGGGTTGGCAACGATTTGTGTTTCATGTCGATCTTGAAGCAAACAGAATTAACGACCATTCAAATACGATTCAAGGAATTTGACACCGAGTTCGTTAAGAAACAGGTGGCCACCTCCCTGCGAGGCATTACCTAGTGATGATGACACAGAGCAGAGGAATTTGAACGGACAGGGGCAGGGAAACCAAAAGGCAGGGAAGCGGAAACGAACAGTCAAAGAACAGGTGGGCTTTAAAGCTATGAACTGATAGAAGTAGAGGACACACAAGAAGGCAGTGACAAGAGTTAGCTAGACGTAGAAAGCTAAGAGCATAGAACAAAGAGTAGAAGTCGAGCTGGCCTGAAGGCAACATCGAGCCAGACAGAGCCAGAGAGAGTTAGAGAGTCTATGCACTCCATAGAAGGTTTGAGAGGTTCAAGCAAACTCCTCGGCATAGGCCTGTTATACTACTGTGACCATCAAAGGTCGAATTTCAGTAAGGAGAGTTTGTGCACTCCATTCCTACTGACTTTTATCTGTTTAGTGAGGCTCGAATTGAGCTCACTGTTGTAAAAACTCTGCTTGAAAACATAATAGAGAGGCCACCACTGAGAGCTGGACCAGGAGATGTAGCCCAGGAGCATTGGGTGAACTCCTTATTAAACTTGTTGTCTTACATTTTTTCTTGTTATGTTTTCTCTAACTGCCTCAATGTCTGTGTATTTTGCAATCTTATCGATCCATTACATAAAGTAACATAGGCACATCCATGCAGATGAGTCTGTAATACCTTTAATTCTTCATCCTGGATAAATTCTAGATCAAGTGGTATCAGAGCTCTAGGTTACTAAGGTTAGACAAGCTTGTGCTGGATTTTGTTGTTGAATGCTAACTAGATCAAAGCTTAAATTAGGAGAAGGAGAGTTGGCTAAAACTAACCCAGAAATTGGAAGAGTCCATTCTAAGAGGAAAATGTCAGAAGAAAGTCCCTTGGAATTAGACCCCCAGTTCATGGATAGTTTTATGACCATGAGATCCATGGTGGAGGAAATGTATAGGGAATTTAAGAAAAATAGAGATGAAGATTCATCAAACTCCAAACAAGACAAAGAAGTAGAAGAATCTCTCCTCCATGACCACTCTAAAGGCAAAGGGAAAGAAGAAAAATTTCTCACACCTCCTAATAGCCTTGAAAATAAAAATAAGACATCTTTGATTAAATTAGATGTTAAATTTGATTTACCAATATATGATGGAGAGTTGAATGCAGAGAAGTTGGATAATTGGATCAGACAGATTGATTTATATTGCGGAGTACAGAGCACTGATTCAGACAAGAGTAAGATTCAGCTGGCCAGCCTACGCCTTGGAGGCACTGCCTTGGTATGGTGGGAAGGCAGGACACAAGCTGACATGAAGAAACATGGTAAGATTCTTTCTATCTGGAGTGAATTTATTTCTCCAATTAAAAAGCAATTCTATCCACTAGCCTATATGAAGCAAGTAATGATGAGCTGGCAAACTCTTCGACAACTAAAAGGGCAAAGTTTACAAGGTTACACCCAAGAATTTAGGAAAAGAGCTTTGATTCTAGGAATTTATTTAGACTCACCTGAGACTCTGGTGAAGTATATAGGTGGTCTACGCAGCTACATGAGGCACACTATCCTCATGTTTAATCCCACTAGCATAGATGAGGTATCCGTTCAGGCTACACATCTAGAAGTTAGAGGTAAGAATGGGAACCCAGAAGTTGGGGGATCATCCAAACCCACTACAAGCAAGAATAAGGAGAAAAGAAAACAGAAATGGAAAGAGAGGAAGACCAATACTATACAGAAAACCAAGTCTTCATGCACTCACTGTAAGAGGGATGGGCATGATGATAAACACTGCCAGATTCTGCATCCGGTGCTGAAACCTAAGAAGTTCGAGGGCAAGAAGAAGAAGATTGTTGGAGCTATTCAAAAGGATTTGGGGTCAGACTCAGGAGATGAAGCAACAATCGCAGCCACAGGTATAAAAGGTAAAAATTTTGAAGCATCTACTAGTAATTCTGCACAATCTACTGATAATGAAGAAAATGAGAGAAAAAGACATGAGCTTTCTAATATTCGAGTTATTTCCAATCATCAAAAGATTGATACTTTGTTTGATAGTGGCTCACAAGTAAATTTAATTTCTGAAGCAATTGTAAAGAAGTTGGGATTACTAACCACACCTCACAAGAAACCATATCCATTAGGTTGGTTATGTGACAAAGCAAAACTACAAGTGACTAGACAATGTAAACTTAAGTTTTCTTTTGGCTTAGCATTTGTAGATAAGTTTGAGTTAGATATAGTTCCCCTGGATATATGTGGAATTGTTTTAGGAAGTCCTTACTTGTATGATATAAAAGCTATTTCCTATAGGGTTGAGAACAAGTATCTACTCGTTAAAGATGGAATCGAATACATTGTAAGAGCTCATAAGCTCAAGAATAATTATACTCTCATAAACTCAGGGCAGATGAAAAGAATTGTAAATTCATGCAAACAATTTTTACTGATGGTTGTAAAGGAAAATAAACCTGATAAAACCAATGTATTTGAGGGTTGTGACGTTAAACAACAAGCTAATTTAGAAAAATTTGTTTCAGAATATGATATATTGTTTCAAGAACCTAAAGGTCTGCCGCCCAAAAAGGAAATAGTGCATGATATTAATTTGCAGCAAGATGCTCCATTGCCTAACATCGGAATGTACAGGTTGTCCACTTTAGAGAATGCATAAATCAAGAAGCAGGTACAGGAGCTGCTCGAGAAGGGGTTCATTAGACGTAGCACATCACCATGTGGATCTCCAATTGTTTTAGTGAGAAAGAAAGATGGCTCGTGGAGAATGTGCACTGATTATCGAGCACTTAATAAGATAATGATAAAAAATAGTTATCCCCTTCCTTGCATAGATGATCTATTAGATTAGTTCAAAGAAGCTGTTTATTTTTCCAAGTTAGACTTGCATAGTGGTTATCATCTGGTTAGAGTTGCAAAGCAAGATGCATGGAAGACTACTTTCAAAACAAAGAAAGGATTGTATGAGTGGTTGGTTATGCCTTTTGGCTTAACTAATGCTCCTACTACTTTCATGAGAGTAATGAATGATGTACTTAGACCTTTTCTTGATGATTTTTTTTTATTGTATATCTGGATGACATTCTTATATTCAAAAAAACATGGGAAGAACATTTAAAGCATGTTAATCAGACTCTAGATGTTTTGAAAAGAGAAAATCTTTGTGTTAAACTCTCAAAATGTGAATTTGGCAAAACATCTTTGAATTATTTGGGTCATATAGTAGGGGGTGGTGAATTGAAGATAGATCCCTCTAAGGTTGCAATCATTGTAAACTGGCCTAAACCCAAATCTGTTATAGAAATTAGAAGCTTCTTAGGAGCAACACAATATTGGAGAAAGTTTATTTCTAACTTTTCCTTAATTGCATCTCCCTTACATGCTTTAACAGGATTGAACAAGGTGTTTTAGTGGGGAGGCAAATAGCAGAAAGACTTCGACGCCTTGAAAGAAAAGATTAGTACAACACTAGTACTAACATTGCCCGATCTTCAAAGACCATTTGAGATTGAAACGGATGCCAGTGACTATGCCATGGGAGCAGTGTTGATGCAACACGGTAAACCCATATGTTATCATTCTGAGACATTTAATTTTGCAGTAGTTAACTATCCCACATACGATAAAGAATTGTATGCATTAGTATAGAGTGTGAAAAAGTGGAAACATTATTTAATGGGCAAACAGACAGTTATACATACTGATCATCAACCACTTCAATATCTACACTCCCAAACTAAGTTGCAGCAATCAAGACATTATAGATGGATGTGTTTTCTACAACAGTTTCATTTAGTCATCAGATATAAAAAGGGAATACATAATAAAGTTGTAGATATGTTGTCCATACCAATTCTAAATGCATCTACTATACTTAAGCATAATCTAGTATTGCATGAAAGCTGCATTGAACAATATGCTCAAGATATAGATTTTAAAGATGTATATGCAACTTTAAGTCAAGGCAAACGAGTAGAAGAATTGGATTATCATGTTAAGGACTAGCTCTTGTATCATTTTGGGAAGCTATGCATTCCACAAACTAAAAGAGTAAAGATAATTTGAGAAGCACACACTTCTCTAATATCAACTCACTTTGGAGTAAGTAAAACAGTTGCACAGCAACAAAGATTTTGTTATTGGCCAAAAATGAATGAGACATTTTCTAGATATGTAAGAGGGTGTATAATGTGTGCTAAAAGCAAGCCCAACAATAGGAAACTAGGCTTGTACACCCCATTACCAATTCCTTCTCATCCTTGGGAAAGTGTTTCCATGGACTTTGTTGGAGGATTGCCTAAATCTAGGAAAGGTCATGACTATTTATATGTTGTTGTGGATAGGTTAAGAAAAATGTGTATTTTAATATGTTGTAACAAACAGATTACAACTGAACAAACTACAAAGTTGTTCTTTCAACATGTATGGGTCCATTTTGGATTACCCACTTCTATTATATTTGATCGAGATACCCGATTTATTGGGAAATTTTGGTCAAGTTTGTGGGAATTGATGGACACCAGGCTAAAGAAGAGCACAACTTTTCATCCGCAAATAGATGGCCAAACAGAAGTGGTCAACAGGACAGTGATCCAGTTGCTCAGAGGTTATTGTAGCAAGCATCCCAAACTTTGGGACGAACATTTATGTTATGTGCAACATGCTTACAACCGAGCTAAACATTCTTCTACACAGAGATCTCCTTTTGAGACTTATTTTGGTTTCACACCAAGGTCTCCCTTGGATTTTGTCTTTGGTAAAGACATAACAATTGATGGACATAGTGATGTGGACAAGGCAACCAAGTTCATTGAACAAATCCAAGAGATTCACCAGGCAGTATATGAACAGCTGGAAAAGAGCCAAGCCAAGTACAAGGCAAGGCATGACAAGCATCGGATAGAGCACAGTTTCCAAGTTGATGATCAAGTTTGGCTGTATATCAGCAAAGACAGAATGCAAGGTGAAGGTAAGAAGTTGAAGCCAATAAGGTATGGACCTTTCAAGATACTTGAGAAAATTGGTGAGAATGTTTTTCGCCTTGATCTACTAGCTTACATGCACATCTACTTAGTTGTTAATGTGGACAGCTTGAGACTATTTGAACCTTCATTAATTGAAGATCCCGAAGAGCAGACTCAATTGCCTTCTATTGATGATCTGTTGCCTGAATATCTTAATGAGTTGCAGGAAGATACAGTTCTGGACAGAAAGGTAAGAAATACACACAGAGGAAACGTTGAGTACCTTAGGATTGGATTCAAAGGTTCAAAACCAAGCAGTGCGAAATGGATAGAAATTGAGCAAGTGAGGAATCAAAACCCTCACTTGATTGATGCTTAAAAGAAAATCAACTTTTGGTGGTCTAAAAGCTTTTTCAGTGGGAAGGTCGTGATCCAAATTGGATCCTAAGCACTCTCTAAGTTTTCATGGTTGTTTCAAATTATGCCAAAAAGATTCAAGTCTTAGAAAAGTCGAGCTATCAGAAGGAATCCTCGTGATAGTTGCATTTGTGACCAGAGCGGAGCAACGAGGACCCTCGGTTGAGCGCGTAGACTGTTGGCCCATGGTAACGCACATTGGTGCAAACTGGCAAAACCGGAGGCCAAATAAAGAAACGAGGGTGGTTTCTGATATGTGATTAGCGCTAATCGCGTATCGCAAGGCGTCCCCCTTAGTGAAGGAAAGCCCCGAAGTGTACAACCCTGAAAACGCTCTAAAATGCGGAAAAGTAATGCATTCAGTTCTGCAGCGAAGGATTCCACAAATTGACAGGATATAGGAAGGCCTCGAGGCGGTAAACAGTTTTGACTGAGTCCCGCCCAATGCCACACATTGAGCGACATGCGTCCGGCGGATGAGAGAGAAAACCGCCCGCATCGGACGCGTAAATGTCATGCAACTTGCCCACCCGATATGAACGACGGCCGTAGGATTTGTAGGGCTCAAATCAACGGCGGAGGCGCATCCCGATAAATGACTAGATTTGACGAGTAAAAAACCAAGATTACAGGGGATGTGAAGACCGTCGTGGATGATGAGTTGGCAACGATTCGTGTTTCGCTGGCGATCTTGAAGAAAACAGAATTAACGGCCATTCAAATACGATTCATGGAATCTGACACTTAGTTCATTAGGAAACAGGTGGCCACCTTGCTGCGAGGCGTTACCCAGTGATGATGACGCAGAGCAGAGGAATTCGAATGGACAGGGGCAGGGAAACCAGAAGGCTGGGAAGCAAAAACGAACAGTTAAAGAACAAGCAGACTTTAAAGCTATGAATTGACAAAAGTAGAGGACACACAAGAAGGCAGTGACAAGAGTTAGCTAGATGCAGAAAGCTAAGAGCAGAGAACAGAGAGTAGAAGCCGATCTGACCTAAATGCAACATCGAGCCAGACAGAGCTAGAGAGAGTTAGAGAGATTGTGCACTCCATAGAAGTCTTGAGAGGTTCAAGCAAACTCCTCGACATAGGCCTGTTATACTATTGTGACCATCAGAGGTCGAATTTCAGTAAGGAGAGTCTGTGCACTCCATTCCTACTGACTTTTATCTGTTTAGTGAGACTCGAATTGAGCTCACTGTTGTAAAAACTCTGCTTGAAAACAAAATAGAGAGGCCACCACTGAGAGTTGGACTAGGAGACATAACCCAAGAGCATTGGGTGAACTCCTTATTAAACTTGTTGTCTTACATGTTTTTTAGTTATGTTTTCTCTAACTGCCTCAGTGTCTGTGTATTTTGCAATCTTATCGATCCATTGCATAAAGTAACATAGGCACATCCATGCACATGAGTCTGTAATACCTTTAATTCTTTGTGCTGGATAAATTCCAGATCACTAAGGTGTAAAGTGAACTATCATTATGTGTTTTTGCTTGTGAATATTCTAGATATGAATACCGATGCATATATTATTATGTAAATGATATGATCTGGGTATAACTGAAGTCTGGTATAGCTGCAGAATTATGAATTAATATTTGCAGATGTATACGGTAGTTGGATTTAAGGAAAGTGCGTATACACGCAGGTTCGACACAAGAAAGTAGTGTATACCTTATAATCTATGTTTTAGTTGTTGTTGTTTGTTGTTGCAGTGTTCTGGGTTCTGGTTCTGTATTCTGGTGACAATATTCTAAAATATCAGATTGATGGGTTGTCAAAGTGATTAATTGATTTGGTTGTGCTTGGTTCAATAGGAGATTGGTTGATGCAGGTATATTTGATGATTGAATGATGTTGTTGATGGATCTAGTCTGAACATTTACGAAACATGGTCCCTGGAAGAAAGGAGAAGGTTGTAGCCTTCTGTAGGCCAACACCTACATACTAGTAAACATATCAGCTAGTACAAGAGCTAGGGGGTTGTAGCTCCCTTCCAGTAGAAGCTAGATTACGAGAGAAGGTTGTAGCCTTCTGCAGGTAGAAGCCCATGTATTGGTATAAGGCTGCACCAGTACAAAAATTGTAAACAAAATTTTCTTATTATTAAAAGAAGACAGAGACGATTGCAGCAGGTGGTTTTCACCCACATTGGGTTTCCACCTTATATCTTAGTGTTTATGTGTTTTACTTATGTGCGATTCTTTATTCTTCTTTTACTGCACTGTCTAATGAATTGCTAATATACTGATTAAATTTCACTACATGACAATTTGGGTAAATCAAAAGAGCTCTGCATATACGCTGGTTTCATTATGTATAGTTGCGTATACACGCTAGTTCACTGAGTTGAAGTAGCATATACAAATCAGTTTTGAAAATTAAATTATTGATCTAATAATACTGATTCAGCCCCCCTCTCAGTATCATTTCCAACACATTTATCAAAACAACAAAATTGACAGATGAAACACATTCCATAATCTAGGCAATGTTATCCACTAAGAGCCAATCTTAGTAAGAATTAATCTCATAAATGACCATTCAACACTATTGTAGGCATTATGAAGATCCAATTTCATCATTATAGCTTATTTCTTTTTGAAATGTATGCATTTCATGCACTCGTGTGCAATGTCAACTGCATCATGAATTTGACGATTGGAAAGAAACTCTAATTTCTCCAGAGGAATATGTATTAGAAGTGTGTCCTTTAACCTACGCACTATGATCTTGGAAGTCAACTTATATGTGATGTTGCACAGGGAAATCGACCAAAATTTGGTGAAATATGTCAGGTGGTAAGAATTCAAAGGGAGGGCAATGAAAGTGGATTTGATCGACCCAGAGAACCCACCAGAGATGTGAGACTCCTCGACCATATTCAAAAGACCCAAACCCGTGATATCAAATAAGTGCAAGAAGAGATCAACCATCCACCAATAGGGCCTGGGGCATTTATCCTTTGCAAAAGATTTAAGAACCATAGAAACCTTTTCAATAGTAATAGGTTTTCCCAATTCAATATTTAATTCCACCAAGAACATGTTAAAAAAGGCCTCAATCCCCCAGAGTTGATCATAGATATCCACCTGTGTATGTGCCACAGACATGTCTTAAAACAATAGAACAACCTCCCTTTGAATTTCCTTAGTGTTGTAGACTCTACCTCTTGAAACGGACTCCATTTCCAAAATATAATTCATATTCCTCCTCTATGAAGCATAATGCTGGAAGAAACATGTATTCTGATCCCGTCCTTAATCTAAATTGCTTGAAGTTTTATATGCCAGGTGACCTCGTGAATTTTTAGCATATGCCTTTTCTTAAGTTCTAGCTCCTGCATTTGAGATAGTTGCAGAGGGGATGGGACCTCAGGGTCCATATTGTGCCCAAGACATTTCATCTCCGCCTCATCCACTCTAAATCCACCTTCATTCTATGTTTTTTACATTGTTTACATGCCCAAACTTCACTCTTTAATCTCCTTAATTTAACTAAAATTAGTCCCATTGCCGAGGCACCATCTGAACTTAGCATGGATGCCCAGGACTCTTGTATAATCTTATTAAAATCTTCCTCCTCTAGCCAAACTCTATTGAATTTGAAAGGGAGACCTTTCCACTTCATTTCCCCTCTCCATTGCAGAAGGATCGATGGATGGTCTGAAATTTTTACATGCGAGACCCACGATCTCACATTCCCTAGTAATTCTAGTAGATCCTTGTGGAGCAAATCTGTATAATCTTTTCCCAATATGATTAATACTTGATCTACCATTAGTCCAAGTCAAGACCAGGGGAATCAGGCAGACATCCACCAGATGATTTTCAATGAAGAGATCCTGAAGATAATTGCCTAAAGGGTCGACTCGACATCTTGTACCCCAAGATTCTTCTCCCAAAATGGTAGCATTAAAATCCCCAACAATAATCATCGAGCCCATCTTTAGAATCCCACACGCATCCATTCTATCCCAAAATGCTCGTCTTTCCCGATAAGGGGCATATATATTAAGGAATTGTAGTCGACATGGAATACCCTTAATAAAACTACTAAAAAAAATTCCTGCAAAAAAATTCAAAGCTTTTAAATTTACCCAACGAGGGTCCCTTAATGCCACCAGATAAACCACATGAATCCTCTGCCACAAAATACCAGTTTGGACAAATGGAAATAAAATATCGAATAATGGCAATAAGGTGTTTTAGGGATATTTTCTTTGAGGCATCCCCAAGCCCCCTAAGGTTAAGGGATAAAATATTCATGAGGACCTTCCAATGGTTGGCTCATTTGCTCTAAAGGCCCGTGAGACATCAGTGGATAGGATGGGAACTTCTTGTAAATCTCCTTGCTCCCTAAAGTTCAGGGACCTAACAACCAATTTTCATGGAAATGACGAGTACCCCTACCTCCCTTCCGATGAATCGTGATATGCATAGCATGTCCTAAGCTAATGGAAGGAGTCAGATGAGGATACTCCATTTTGTGTATGGTTAGGGTCGCCAGGTCCATAACAGGGTTTCACATCAAAAATTCAATATCACTACCCACTAAATTATGAGGGGAGGATTCCAACAAGAGGACATTACAAGAATCATGGACATGTTTATTGATCGATGGAGGTGAAACGCCATGGTATGAATCCTCATCTTGTGAGCACCTACGGAGGGAAATACCCCATATCTAAGGGTTATGGGATTGTATCGAGGAGGGCAAGATATGATGACAAGGGGACTTACATAAATTTCGATTTGGAGAAGGTTCCAAGATGAGGGGAGCAAGGGTTACATGAATAGGTTGACCAGATTTATGCGACAAAGGCATGGTTCTAGACAACAAAACGAACACTCAAAACGAGACCAGATAAAATGGTATCCAAACGAACACTCGAAACGCCTGACAAGGATGGGAGGCGAGAAAATTTCCATGGTAAAGTGGGAGTGAATCTCCATAGTTAATAATATTGTTGAGCTCATATTAATTATTTTTATAATGATTAATAATAATATTTTAAAATAAAGTTATCAGTTAGTTAAATTTTATGTTTTTTTTTTTTAAATAATTTTAGTAGACATTGTGAGATATAAAGTGGGGTAATTGTTTTGATGCTAATATATATCAACATTTATCATTCTAATACCTATCAACATCTACCATATGACTTCACTAGTCTTAACTTCACCATAAATTCATTTTTTACACTCATTGATTTATGCTATCACTAGTAAATTGTTTTTAAAGAAAACCATATACATTTAGATATAAATATTTATGATAATTGAATAAAATTTCTATTTATCCATTAGAATTAAAAAAATCTCTATTAATTTTTGAATAATTAATATTTTTATCTTTTATATAATTTAAACATATAAATATAAAATCAATTTTAATTTTTCATTTGCAATAATTATACATAAAAATGTTATATTTTTAATTTATGAAAATATTTTAATAATGATATAGAAAAATATTATATTTAAATCTTATAAAACTATTATATCACTGATTATTACTTATATATAAAAATATTTTATATTTTAATTTTTAAAACAATTATATTTTGTAATTATATTTTAATTTAATTTAATAATTATACATATAAATAATATATATTATTTATTAGGTTGATAAATATATATTTTTAATAACAACTATGTATTTTTAAAGAGCAACTATAATTTTACATTCAAACCTTCTTCATAGCCCTGCCTGATTACAATACTAACTATACCTAGTTTCTAATACCTAAAAAAACACCATTATATTCTATATACTTACAATGCATAAACAAATATTTAGGGTTCTAACCACAACTAGACTAGTCTAGATTGGAGAGACCAACTTGCCCATTCTGCAGGCTGTCCACCTGGGACATACTATCCTCTTCCATTAGTTGCACAAATTCCTCTTGCTGAGAGAAAACCTCTTCCATGTGTTACTCGAGATATTTCTATCCCTATCTTGTAATCATCTTGATATTTCTATCCCCTATCTTGTAATCATCTTAATAACACTTATGTTAATAATTTATTGTTATTAATTTATACATTTAATTATTTATTTTTTCCATCGCTATTTTTTTAAATATTAATAAAAACAAATTTCTATCATTAAATTATTTTTATGGTTAAATAAAAATTAATTATCATAATATTAAAACAATTATTTTATAGGCCTACGAAAATTAAATTTGAAAGCGCAACCGTTGTGAAAGCATGCTTTTTCTGATTTGAAATATTATCGAGAGGAATGGATGCTTTTGTTTGCATTTTTTAGGATATTCTTAGATAGACTGTCAATATCAGCATAACTTTCTATTTATATTGTTTAACATTATCAAAAACGCATGGGTTAATAAGGTTATCATTTTGTATATACTTTATTATATAGAGTGTTTTAACGTATCATTTTGCTGGTCCTTGGATTTGAATCATAAAAGTATAATGGTTTTGTTTGCATTTTTTGGCATCTTTTCATTATACGTCACTATCACCGTACTTTTTCATTTTTTTTCTATATATCGAATTCGAATCCCAATGTGAGATCTCCCATATGTACCTGAGTTTCTTTCTGCTTGACAGAAGGTTGCCCTCGACGTAATGGCGGGCACGTCATTTTGGTTTTGGTACGATGGCCAAGTGCTCGGCGAGGGCAACCTGTGCCGTCCTTCGATGTTCGATGTGATATCAATCGCATTTGCTGGAATATTGTTCTATTGCTTCACATTCGGCTTCTCCTCTATCTTGTATTGTTGTGCTTTCATGTCTGGTTGTGTGTTAAAGTGGGTGTATGCAAGTGATTGCAATGTCTTGTCGATGTGTTGTCCCTGTGAATTCATGTGGTTGTCTGTCTGTTAAATGTTGTGTGTCCCGGTGTTATAGAGGTCGAAGGTTGATTGGAGTTATAGAGTATGAATATTATTGAACTGAGACTTGGGGATTGACTAATTTTACTCCGAGTTGGACGCAGGTTTTTGAAGTAGGTATCCTCATTTCCCGTTTATTTTTATTTCCTTTAGTAAATTATATTCATTCTTTGGCTCTGCTCTGCTTTTACCGGCAGAACCTACCTTCTTTATTTTTGTAAATTGAATGTTATTATCAGATAGTAGAATGGATTCATTTTATTTCTGTGAATTAGGGTGTACTTTTGTAAATTAGGTGCTTCTGTTTGTACAGTAAACGAAAAGAGGGAGAGCTTATTCTTGCGGAGTACGATCGATTCGAACAGTTAGCTGAATTTCTCGTTTCTATGCCCTCTGGAGTATGGGACGAGAGGAAAAGAGGCTTGAAGTGAAGCTCTTACGCTTGCTTCCAAGTGGAGGTAAAGCGATCCTCTCAGCGTTCCTCGCTGATATTAGAAGATGAATATCAGAAATAAGGCCGTTTCGAAGCCATCCTCTCAGCGTTCGTTTCTAGGTACACTCTGCACTTTGTCGGCCTTTGAGCGTCAATAGCAGCATTAAGTATATTGTTTCAGTAGAGAATTTTTCAAAGAGATGATTGCATATCTCTGTCTCTTAATCTTTTGAGATGGTGATAGCCACGTTAGCGTCAAGTAAATTGTTTCACCAGAGAATTTTTGAAGGAGCTGGTTGCATATCTCTGTCTCTTGATCTTTTCAGGCAATTTTTTATTATGTACCTTATCTGACGTGGCCCGTGTGGTACTCTTGAAACGGCACGTGTGCCCTGTATGATACGCATTTAAGTCGTTCGTGCAGCCTCCTTTTGTTCTCTCAGAGTTCGTTTCTTGGAAGACAGGTACATTCCACGTTTTCTCGGTGTTTGAGTGTAAAGAAAAACTAAGGCGGTGTTGGGTTTCTTTATCCTATTCTGTGTCTCCTAATCTTTCGAGGCGGTGTTGGGTTACTTTGCAATTTACCCAGGTTGAGAAGAGACGAATATGAGCAATTTTGATTCTCTACCTCATCCGGAGATGGCCTATGGGACGGGGCCGCGGTCTTACGAACGTGTACTTTGTGTATTACGCAGTAAAGTCGTCCGTACAACCTGGCTTTATCCTAGCCTACCTGCCGCAGATAGGTACACCATCTGACGTTCATTTTATTTGGGAAAACAGATGTCATTTATGCTTTCGAAAACAGAGAAGAGAGCTACAGCAGTTATGATTTTTAATTAGAAATCCATTGAGCTTAACGTTATTGTAATTCTTTGGAAAACAATGTCATTTATACTTTGGAAAATACAGAAAACAGTTGCAGTTACGGTTTTGAATATAGCTTAGTCTTATTGTAAGTCTTTTGAAAACCGTGTCATTTCTGTTTTGTAAAATAGAGAACAGTTATTACCCTGTTGTAGTTATGAATAAAACATCTAGTTAACTTAACATTAGTGTAAGTGAATGTTACATATACATTCAGCCATCCTTTTTCTTCGTTAAAAGAGAGAAAACAACTAACTTAGTTAGTAACTTTCATTGTGTTTTGAATTGAAAAACCAGTTAAGACTTAACATTATTATGGTTTTGAATATAGCTTAGTCTTATTGTAATTCTTTTGAAAACCGTGTCATTTCTGTTTTGTAAAATAGAGATAACAGTTATTACTCTGTTGTAGTTTTCAATAAAAACCTAGTTAACTTAACATTAGTGTAAGTGAATGTATACATATACATTCAGCCATCTTTTTTCTTCGTTAAAAGAGAGAAAACAACTAACCTAGTTAGTAACTTTCATTGTGTTTTGAATTGAAAAACCAGTTAAGACATAACATTATTGTATCTCATGATGGCACATCCAATGCATATCTAAATTCAAGGTCGTTAATTCTTGGAATCTTAAATCAGTATTGTAGATCATAATGGTAATATAGCATTTGAGATGTAAAACACACTTGTTTCCATGATAACAAACAAACACCCCCAAATAATTCTCTATAATATTGTTGCTTCATATTCTCCTTCTTTTTAAGGTCTTGTAATTTACAAAAGTAAATTTTGACTAATAACCACTTATTAAAGTTGTTTAGTTTCCCTAGATAGATTCAGATGCCTCAGTTACTTTCATTTCCCTTTTGGTCATACTTTTGTGCACTAGCTTAAATAGGATAACTAGGCAAATGTGAGGAAGAGGGTAAATGAACTATTTTGTCTTTCTTCTCTACGGTATATGCATATGCAAAACATGTGAAGCATGAAATCAAACCTCTTGAAATCAGCACAAGTCCAACAATCTTCATCAACAAACCATCTATTTTTTGGCCTCACTTTGTCTGTTCTTGAGCTTATCCTAAGACCCCA
The DNA here is from genome assembly GCA_000404065.3 of Pinus taeda. Lineage (NCBI taxonomy): Eukaryota > Viridiplantae > Streptophyta > Pinopsida > Pinales > Pinaceae > Pinus > Pinus taeda. The sequence goes on along the minus strand of APFE030905775.1, from coordinate 124,299 downwards.
AATGGCGCAAGTCAACTCTTGAGTCATCCCTTCCTTTCATCAATGTCTTGTAGATCCTCTCTTAGATCTATGTGCAATCCTTTGGGGAAATATGCTCTCTTATTCCTTGTTGTGAGAGAACCATGTCTACCCCTCCACCTCATATTGTGCCACATTGATTATGGCTTACCTCAACTAGTACGATTATTTCGTAAACAATTTTCATGGCTACATCTACCTATATTATTGGAGCTTCTTTTCCATTGTGTTGATGTCATAGACCTTACAATGTGATTTTCCTTGAAAGCACCTATCCTTTCTCGACCTACCTTGATGAGTGTTACTTCTTCCCCTTGGCTCACTCCTTTGTAGATTTTTCACTTTTGCAAGTAAAACACTTACAACAACTTACAGTTACTACAACCTATTCTTTTTGCCTCCTCTTTCTCATCTTCTTTGCCTTTTAGGTAATGGAACAACTTGGAAGCCTCCTTGGTATAGTGGCACACCCTTTGCTCCTATGTTAGAAATCATGAAATGAAGGATCTATTGTGAATCCCCCAACAAACCCTAATCCAATAAGACAAACAAGCTAAAATATAATAGTGGCTTAATGATGAACACATTAGAGTTCAAGAGAATGCACAACACAAGGGTGAAAAACTTGTCTTTTCCATATTGCCTCGTCTAAGCCTCTCTACCTTTCTTTCATTTTGTCTTTTGTTTTTTCCTTGCTTTTTTAGTAGGCCTTGTTACTTTCTAGATTTTCACTCAAAGATGTTTAGGTCCTTGATTGAAGTGTAAAGCTAGAGGCATTTAGGAAGGTGGTCCGCTCTCAACATAGCAACCCTTTCTCTCTCTTTAATCTAATTCTTTTATGGCACAAGGGGGGACCCTAGATAAGATATTTTCAGATGTTATTTAGAATTTAAGGCATGTAGGATTTCCAAGACCATTGTCTATCCAATCGGGCGATGGAATGAGGATTAGTAATCAAATGGATTTGAATAGAATGTAAGGAGATCTAGGTAGGTTGTTATGAACATGGTCTAACCAACCACATGTATTTACTTCAATATCATTAAAGAAGGCCCCTTCCAAATGCCCCACAGGCCAAGAAACTTCCAAAGATGCTCCTCCTAGCTGAGCAATAACATGCAACCATTGATCATTAAAGGAAAACCACTTATAGAACCATAAATGATGTAGACTAAGAGGGACAAATTTCTTATTGAATGAACAAACAACAATTCATGAAGTCTTTAAGTTTGATTTCACCACAAGATCAAAAGGACTTAAATGTGTTATACTTATCTTGAATCCCTATTCAAGACAACCTTCAAACATGGAGTGAAAAGCCCTAACTAAAATGCTAGAACAACAAATATCCTTCACTAAGTACAATGCTTATGCCAAGACAAGGGGGAGGGTTTCACCTAAACCCTAATGTCTTTTTCTTAGACCAAACTTACCCTTCTTTAAAGATTACACTAGCAGATTTGTACAAGTAATTTCCAGCCATCAAAGAAATCCGAGAAAAACAAAGAAAGATGGATTTCATATTGAAATGGCCCTTAACTTCTTCCTTCAAAAAATCTTCAACTAAGCTTAGAGCGAAACTCTTACACTTCCATCCATGCTTCTAACAAATGAAATTATCTTCTAGGTTTATGCTTATACCTTGAACAAGTACTAATTAAGGTTTTCATATATCCCCTTTAGGTTTTGACCAATCTTCAAAATGCCATTTGGAGGCTTCTAATGCTAGAGTATACCATCCAAGTTTTCTTTAAAACTTAGCACATCTTCATCCTCTTTAGAAAAGAATGCTTAGCAATATATGCTCTAATTCATTGTCATGCTGGCACATATGCTCTTTTTTTATTGGGTTAGGGTCGATCTAAGCATAATGTAAAGTTGTGTTTAATCAAGCTTTATCTTGGGGGAAGTTATCACAAAATCTAGCACCTTAGTGCAAAACCTTTTACCAGGCGCTAAGACGAGTGTAACATGGAATTATTATGACTGTCACCTACGAAATCACTTCTCTCTCTTTAAAGGAAGATGTATCCTAAACGAGGAAGGTTTCCCTAGTAGTTTCAAGGAATGCTTACAAAAGAGTATATCAAGTCTAAAGCCTCCCAAGTTAACTACTCACTATACCACACAAAGGTAAGATGTTTAAGGTGAGAACAAGGTGGTTCATTAAAAGCAATTTCTAGATTTGAGTGTTTGTAAAGTTTCTGAGGCAATTTATGATATCTAGCAAGACATACATCAAGGAGCAACAAACATATCAATCATTTAATAAGTAGATAATCAATGAAAACTAGGTTTGAAAATATGAGTTAAACTAGGGTTTAAGCAGCGAATTATTTTGAAAATTAAATAGCATATAATAGCCCTAAAATGCAAGATGTTGAGCCCTAAAAAGTTAGAAAAATAAATCAACTATGCAATAAATGATGATATGATATATTTTTGACCACATAATTGCTAATTAATCCTAGAAGTCTAGCTAATTATGGATGAAACTTAAAGTATGGCTATTACAAACCCTATTATAACACTAAACATTAAATACAAGTTTAAAATTTGAGTTTAATGATTGAATAATTGAGATTAAAGCTAGTGCCTACCATCTTTTGTTTTGATAATATAGAGTTACACTAAGGACAATCTTGAAGAAATGTATCTAGATCTAGTGTGATAACTAGGGTTGTCCACTACTAAATCTAGAAGATCCTCTTTGTACTTTTGCAAGCTTTCAAAACAAAATCAAGGGACAAATCTCCATTAGACATATACTTGGGGTTTAAAAGAAGGGATCTATCCAACAATAATACAAGGAGAATGCACCCTCACCACTAGATAAGCACATTTGCATTTAATACATTCAACAAATAAATTCACAAGACTTAGAGATATCACTTATTCAAGAAATCATTGTTCATCCTTGAACCCTCGCCATGAAACATCCGATATGCTTGAAAAATCATCCATAAATCATCTCTCTAAGAGGTTGCACTAGTTATTCATCTATAGCTAAGATAAGTATAAGAGTAGACAAGTAGTGATCATTTAAAAGTGAGGAATGCTTCTTTTATTTATATGAGAGATCTAGCACTTCCTCATCCACTAAAAGCCCCAAAACATCAAAAAATTCCTTTATCACTTACAAACCCCAAAAATAAGGCAACAATACATAAAATAATCCATGATACACAAGGTGATAGGTCTCAAGACTCCCGTTAATGCCTCATAAGTGAGATATAATGCTAAAAATGCAAGTTGTCCTCATCATAAAGGTGGTACAAGGTCACACCTATGGCATAAATTCTCATCAATAGGTGGATGACTCACTCTAAGTGGCAAGAAAGGGCTCAAAAGGTGAGATGTCGCCTCTTAAAGTCACAATGTTTCATCTCCAGCTGTCACATCAAGCTCAAGAAATGTGATGTCATGCTTGAAAAGTGTCCAATCATTGTGTAGAATCTGACATCCATCACCAAGGTGTCAATCCCATCTCTAATTGCAATGTTGCATCTCCAATGAGTGAAGAGGTGTCTCAAGAGAGGTGCCATGCCATCAATTATCCCAATGCTTATCAAAAGTCCAATGTCCATCATTAAGGATGACAATTTATCTTCAAAGGTAAGGAATATCATGTCATCTCAAGCCCAAACACCTTCCAAAGGTATGCAACCTCCTAAATGAATTGTCAAAGGAGAACCATCCTTGTCCTCCAAAGGACCTTGTTTGTGCAAGCATCAACAAGTAGGGGATACAAGATTTAAGTGAGACTGGCCAACAGTTATACAAGAGTCATGGTGACATAAAAAAGTGAGTCACATTTAATGCAAAAGACACTATGTAGATCACTTTAGGTATCCTCTTCAAACTTCAACCTTGTCAATGACTTAATGCAATTTACCAAGTTTAGGTATGGGAAGACTATCATAGAAGACTCTTATGTGTGTCAATGTTGAAGAATTAGATAAAATCCCAAGAAACCAATCAAGATGTCAATGTAAATGACTATGGTATGACTTGGGGTTTACTTCGTTGGAATGGTGCCTTTGACATGCAAGGTCATGTGTTATGATCATCTCCATGGGTGCCTTTATAGAATGAGTGCTTTGTGCATTGAGTTACCCTTTACTCAACATTGTGTCTTTCCAGAACTATGTTGTCTATTTCTTTTATTCTTTATTTTGCTTTGCAAGTCCTCTTTTGATGCATATGTGTTTCATTGCATAGGTTTCATGTTTTCATTGCATTAGGACTTGGGGTGATGGTGTCATATCAAGGGGGTAGAGGTTATGCTTCTTTGGCTTTTTAAATCTCACTACTATCTCTTTTATTTTTCTTTTGCATTTTGAAATTTGTATTATGCTCTTTCTCTTATATAGTTGCATCAACCTTAGGTTTGAAAGCCCGTTCTTACCATAGGATTATGAAGTACGACCCCTTTTTAGGTACATGTAACGATAAACCCACATGAGAGGATAATGGATGGGAAACCAATGGAATATGTTAAGTACGGAAGGGAGAAGGGCACATTACCCTTATCAAGGCCCCTAGCAATACCCCTTTCCTTGAGAGTGGTTACACCTAACTTGAATAGATATGATGGTCACTAAGATGAAATAAGGAAATAGAAATAAATTCCAAGCATTGTGATTCATTATCTAATTTGAACCCATGATCTTTACTTAAAGGCCAAGTACATTAAACTTAAACACTTAGTATGAAACAATGGATAATGTACCTCATGTTTGTCAGGTCACTGTCATCATCAAATGAGTGAGATGAGTATAATATATGAGGAAACTATGGGCTACTGGTTGTGGAGAGTGTTGAAAGTTATCTCTGGGACCTTTGTCTACAATGTGGATCATTGGAAAAAATCTCATCTTGTTACCCCTAGATGTGAGGGGGTAATAGGTCTGACCTAAACATAAGTTCAAATTATGTTTATGTATAAAGTTTTTGTTCATATAGAGCCCCTCCTACTAGGGATAGCCTCGACTTAAGATTATGAAGTATGTCTTCCAAAGTACGGGAAGCTAGGTTAAAATAAAGATAAGGAATGCCGTAAAAAATGAGAGCATAATTTTGAATGCAGGAGAGAAGCTAATGCGAACAATTTTGATATATTTAGTGTCCATTTTACCATTACCACAACTTGTAAATTTTTTTCTTTTATATTCTTCAACCTAGAATGTATTGCTCAATAGTAGCAAAATCTTGGGGTCTGAGAGCTCTGTTTCAAGCCTTTGATTGGTATTCCCTTCATCAAATAGGTGTTATCTTTTGTAGTTACTCCAAAAGTGTTTACAACTTGATAAGAGAGTACAATGTCTCCTAGCCCCTTGATGATGCTTCATAGACATATGGATGGCTCAATTTTGGTGGATGATTTATCTTGGTTAGAATGCTATCATGACACCCTTACCTAGGAGGTTTTTATGCTAATCAACATGATGACTATCCTATTGGGTACACATAATGGGGGAGTCAACTATTTGATTAGGAGAGGTACCTACTTAGGAGGAGTAGCATTAGGCACTTGGAGGAGGGCACATAGCCGTAGGAGTACTAGACCATGTGACATCCACCTTGAAAGTTAGACACTTGACGCATTTTACCTTTACTAGAACTTGTAAAAAATTTACTTTTTTATTCTTCAACCTAGAATGTACTAATCAACAAAAGAATATTGGGTTCAAAGAGCTCTGTTTCAAGCCTTTGATTGGTATTCCCTTCATCAAATAAGTGTTATCTTTTGTGGTTACTCCAAAAGTGTTTACACCGTTATTAGCGAGTACGATATCTCCTAGTCCCTTTATGATGCTTCACTTAAATATGGATGGTTCAATTTTGGTGGATGCTTGACCTTGGTTAGAATGCTAGCATGGCGACCTTAACTAGGAGGTTGTTATCTTAGTCAACATGATGACTATCCCTTTGGGTGCCCGTGCACACAATGGGGTAGTCGACTCCTTGATTAGGAGAGTTACCTACCTAGGAGGAGGAGCATTAGGCATTTGGAGGAGGGCACTTAGCCTTAGCAGTACTAGACCATGTGATGTCCACCTTGAAAGTTAGACACTTGACCCAATGATGCTTTGGTTAAGCAACATGCTTCATGGAGGTTGGTTGTGGAGTTGGATACATATATTCAGGAGAAGTATTGGAGCATAGTAACGATATTGGCACTCATGGAGAAGCATTGGTCATGAGAGGACATGTGGGCCATAGTTAGAGTGGGAATGCCTTACATGAGGACAATTGGACTAATATCTTATTGAAGAGTGCACCATATTTGAGCGCTAAAAGAATCATGCTTAGAGGGGGTTTCATCTTGGATTTTGGACAAACCCTAGTATGACACTTGGACATCCTTGAATTGTAGAGTATTCAATGTGGTTTCCTTCTTGGTTATTTGTATGGACATAAGTCCGTGATTTCTATTAGTCTCCCTTACCTATTGTATATATAAAGGGAGAGGAGAGATCTTGTTATAAAAGATCATTGTTGTACTTTATGTTGTCTTTGTAATTGTCTTGAGGAAGCCTTTAACGGAGCAAGATGCTAGGGTTTGTGATGTAAAGCCTAGTTGAAGACATAAAGAAGAGAGAGATTCCTTGGATGTTCTTGGTGAGTTTTCTCTTGTGAGATGCTATAGTTTTTGCTATGAAAGTAAACCTTAGAGATGAACATGGTGCTAGAGGGAGTGATGATTTGTGTTGTAAAGCTAACCCCATGGATGATATTGTATTCTTTTTCTTTTTGATGTATGGAGGTTAGAGCAAGATGGTGATGAGCCTAGCTTGATGAGACTTTAGCTTGGTGTGATACCTTTCTTGAACGAAAACTAATTTATTGTACTCTTGTTGCTCCGTGAAGGTGTTGGTGCTTGTGTTGATGCAATAGTTGAAGATTGAGGATTTGAGGACTTTGTGAAATTTTCGGTTGCCTAGAAGTTGCTATTAACACAGTTAATTATTTCGTATTGCTTGTTTATGGGAAACATATATCCCCTTTAGGTTTTGACCAATCTTGAAAATGCCATCTGGAGGCTTCTAATGCTAGAGTACACCATCTGAGCCTTCTTTAAACTTTAATACATCTTCATCTGCTTTAGAAAAGAACACTTAGCAATATATTCTCTAATTCCTTTTTATGTTGACACATATGTTCTTTTTTTATTGTGTTAGGGTCAATCTAATCATAATGTAAAGTTATGTTTAATCATGACATTATGTTCAAGGGGATGTTATTGCAAAATCTAGCACCTTAGTGAAAAACCTTTTACAAGGCGCTAAGACTAGTGTAACATGGAAGTATTATGACCATCACCTAGGAAATCACTTCTCTCTATATAGTGAAAGACGTATCCTACACAAGGAAGACCTCCCTAGTAGTTTCAAGGAATGCTTACAAAAGAGTATATCAAGTTTAAAGCCTCCCAGGTTAACTACTTAGTATACCACCACAAAGATAAGTTGCTTAAGGTGAGAACAAGGTGGTTCATTAAAAGCAATTTCTAGATTTGAGTGTGTAAAGTTTCTGAGGCAATTTATGATATCTAGCAAATTAACATACATCAATGAGCATACCCTAAACACTACAAAAGAAGAAAAAATCTATGGATGTTGTAAAATTTGTGGAAGATAGTAAATTTCGGCAATATGAAGTTATAGCAACAACAAACAAATCAATCGTTTAATAAGTAGATAATCAATGAAAACTAGGTTTGAAAATATGAGTTAAACTAGGGTTTAAGCAACTAATTATTTATGAAAATTAATTAGCACATAATAGCCCTAAAATGCAAGATGTTAAGCACTAAAAGTTTTGAAAAATAAATCGACTATGCAATAAATGATAATATAATATATTTTTGACCATATAATTGTTTATTAATCCTAGAAGTCTAGCTAATTATGGATGAAACTTAAAGAATAACTATTACAAACCCTAATATAACACTAAACATTAAATAAAAGTTAAAATTTGAGTTTAATGATTAAATAATTGAGATTAAAGGTAGTGCCTACTATATTTTTGTTTTGCTCATATAGAGCTAAACTAATGACATTTTTGAAGAAATGTACCAAGATCTAGGGTGATAACTAGGGTTGACCACTACTAACCCTAGAAGATCCTCTTTGTACTTTTGCAAGATTTCAAAACAATTTACGGGGACATTTCTCCATTACTCATATACTTGGGGTTTAAAAGAAGGGATCTATCTAAGAATAATACAAGTTTACTGCACCCTCACCACTAGATAAGCACATTTTCATTTAATACATTCAACAAATAAATCCACAAGGCTTAGACATATCACTTACTCAAGAAATCATTGTTCATCCTTAAACCCTATCCATGAAACATCCACTAAGGTTGAAAAACCATTTGAAAATTATCTCTCCAACAGGTCGCACTAGTTATTCATCCATAGCTAAGATAAGTATAAGAGTAGACAAGTAGTGATCATGTACAAGTGAGGAATGCTTCTCTTATTTATATGAGAGATCTAGCACTTCCTCATCCACTAAAACCCCCCAAACATTAGAAAATTCCTTTATCGCTTACAAACCACAAAGATAAGGCAACAATACATAAATAATCCATGATACGCAAGTGCATAAATCTCAAGACTCCTATCAATGCCTCATAAGTGAGATATAATTCTAAAAGTGCAAGTTGTCCTCGTAATAAAGGTGGTCCAAGGTCACACATGTGGCATAAATTCTCATCAATAGTTGGGCGAATACTCTAAGTGGCAAGCAAGGGCTCAAAAGGTGAAATGTTGCCTCCAAAATTCATAATGTTTCAGCTCCAAGGGCCACATCAAGCTGAGCAGCTCGAGAGGCGTAATGTCATGCTTGAAAAGTGTCCAATCATTATGTAGAATTTGACATCCATCACCAGCTTTCCAATCCCATCTCTAATTGCACTATTGCATCTCTAATGAGTGAGGAGGTGTCTCAAGAGTGGTGCCATTGTAGAAAATAGGTTATAGATTTGCAATTGCTCATAAAGTTTTAATCAAAATCAGAAGACACAAACCTACTCTACTGCTCTAAGGACATTAATTCACAATTTAGAACAAAAATATTAGACATGCAAGAAGAAATAACACACATGCAAGAAGTATTTTTATCTAGGGAAAGAATTATGCTAAAAACCCTAATGCCTTCTTGCATTAATCAAATGAATAGAGACGTATTACAATTGCTTTGCTCAACTGAGCACACCTTGCAAGTGCATAACCTATCTCTCTGCTCATTGAAGGCCTTTGACTCAGACTTAGTCAAATTTTGGCTCTTCTTGAGATACTATTTCCTTGCATTGTTCCTTGAGGAATTATGCCCCTATTATTTAGGAAATTCCTCAAATTGAATTGTGCAATTCCTTATGCTAATCATCTGACTGCGTGCAATACATGTACACTCAAGACTAGTCTACAACTAATGTTACACTGCCTTTGAATCTCCACCAAGCCTGGGGAACTTGAATTATCTGCATGCACTCACTATTTTGGGCTGATTGATCAGTTAACTGGATGATCATTGAGTTTGATTGAAGTCCCACTACACAACTTGACCCTCCACCAATTCCTCCAACAATGGGAACTATTTAACTAAAAACAACCTTAGATAACTGACCTTGATTGCTACAAATTAGCAATCACAAATTTTTAACTGAACTCTAACTTTTCCAACTCGAAATTATTGAGTAAACTGGGTGACACAAGCCATGTCACACAAGTTAACATCATCCAAGTTGTCTGCTGATATGGAAATTTAAATTTTCTCAATTTAATCAAGGAAAAATCAAATTGAGAATTTCTTGCTGCATTTTTCAACACTCCCTCTCAGTGAGAAAGGGATTATCAACCACCCCTATCCTGCACCTGTGGAACTTGAACTTACTCTTGACAAGGCCTTTTTCAAAATGTCAACATCTTGTTCCTTTGTCAGAGTATATTTCAACAACATTATCCGTCTCTGCATATAATCCCGCAAATAGTCATACCAGATATATGTTTCGATTGATCGTGAAAAACGAGATTTTTAGAGAACTTGATGCAACTCTGATTATCATAGTAGATCACAGCTGGATCCATCATCTGAATAACAATCCAACAAGTATCTTTCTCATCCAGATCACCTCACATGCTGCTTGACTTGCAGCCATGTATTCTACTTCTGCTGAGCTGAGTGCCACAGATATTTGCTTCTTGATGTGCCAAGAAACTACTATGGACCCAACACTGAAAATTCCACTTGATGTACTTTTTCGGTCTAATGGACTCCCCACCCAATCTCCATCTATGAAGCCACATGGCTTCACTCTCTCTATTCGTCTATACCATAGTCCAAACTGGGTAATGCCTTTAAGGTACCATAGAACATGCTTAGCTGCCTTCCAAAATAATTTGGTTGGCCTAACCATAGCTTGGATCAACTGGTTGACTGCATAGCACATATCTAGTCATGTGTTCACAAGATACATTAGTGAATCCACCAACTGTCTGTAAACAATAGCATCCACTTCCTCACCTGAAGAGGCATCCTCTTTCCTCTAGTTGGTCACTAGAGGTGTCTCCATGGGTTTGCAACTGTCCATGCGGAACCTCTGAAGTATCTCGTTGTCATACTTGCCCTGAGAGACAAACAGTACACCATCGCCTTGCCATACTTCCAATCTGAGGAAGTAGTGCATGAGACCCATGTCCTTCATTTCAAACTCTCTTGCAAGGTCCTCCTTGCAAGAGTTGATCAACTACTCATCACCAATTAAAATCAAATCGTCAACATATAAGACAATAATCAACAATTTACCTTCTACCAAGATATGATAGAGGTTTGCATCCGCTTCACTTTTGGTGAAGCCCAAACTGGTGAGGTAGCTATCGATGTTGATGTACCAAGCACATGGTCCTTGCTTGAGATCGTACAACGCTCACTTGAGTCTGCACACATGAGACTCCCGTTCAAAAGTCTCGAAGCCTTCTGGTTGCTCGATATACACCTCCTCCTCAATAACTCCATTGAGGAATGTTGTTTTCACATCCATTTGGTGGATCTTCCACCCTATCTATGCATCCAGAGCAAGAATTGGTCTAATGGAAGAGTACCTTGATACAGGAGCAAAGGTCTCCTCATATTCAATCCCCTCAACTTTAGAGTACCCCTTGGCCGCAAATCTGGCCTTCTACTTTTCTATGCTTCTGTCTGCGACATGCTTTACCTTGAAGATCCATCTCAAACCCACAACTGATTTGCCTGCTAGTCTTGGGACCATTTCCAAAGAACTGTATTGTACAATGGATTCGTATTCCATTGCATCAACTCATACAGGTTTCTCTACTGCTTCCTCGAAAGAGGATGGCTCAGTCTCTACAAGCTCAGTCATTAGATCCATGTAGTCAGTGTACTGATCTGGTGACCTTCTCTGCTTGCGTTGATTTGAAGGAGCACCCACATTCTCCTTCACATCGTGCACAAGTCTCTTAGCTTCCCTGGTCCTTTTCCTTCCTTCTTTGGATGGTTCTTCTTGAGTGGTTGTTTCCACTCTCTGTGCCTCAATTTGTGTCTGCTCCACAACTTCCTGAGGCTCCTCCTTTAGAGCTAAAATCTCCTCTTCTGGTGGGATATGAAGATCTCTCTCAAGAGAGCACCACATCGCTTAATCTTCATGAAATTTTACATCCCTTTGCACAACTTTCATTCTGAAGGATGGCAAGTAGACATGGTAGTTGTGGGGAGTTTCTTTGTTACCCACAAATACCCCCAATTCTGCGGTCAGCTTTAGCTTCTTCCTTGATTCTTTGGAGACATGGCATTGAACAGAGGCTCTAAAAATCCTGAAGTGCGACACATCGGACTTTCTCCCCGAGAAAGCCTCCTTTGATGTAATCATGCCCAGAATCTGATGATGGCTCCAGTTCTACAAATAGACTGGTATGTTGCATGCCTCGACCCATAAATGCAGAGGTAGGCCTTGGTCATGCAACATCACCCTCATTGCTCCCATAGTGCTACAGTTCTTTCTCTCAACCACCCCATACTGTTGTGGGTTGTGGGGTGTTGTTAACTCTCGTCAAATGCCTTCTTTTGCACATTTTTTAAAAATCCATTCGACCTGTACTCACCTCTATTATCGCTTCTGAGAGCCTTCACCTTCTTGCCCGTTTCTTTCTCAACCAGTGCCTTGAATTCTTCATGAAGAAGATCCAACACTTCTGTGAGAAGTCATCAATAAAAATGACAAAATATTTGTGCCTGACAGTGGAGGTTGTCGAGAAAGGTCCACAAACATCAGAGTGGATCCTTTCCAGGACTACATGTGTTATGTTGTCCCGATCATGGAATGTGGATTTTTTGTACTTCCCCAAAGTACATCCTTTGCATACATCCTGCTGCTCAAGTGCTCCTTTGGGGAGGCCTGTGGTTATTTGCTGCATGATCTTCAAAGCACCATGATGCAAATGATCAAGTCTTCTATGAAAAATTTCACCGACATCGCGACTCTGAACCGTCTCTGCCTTTGTGCTCAATGCAGCACAATCCTCCACATCTAGCTTGTACATGTTCTTCACACGAACCCCGATCTGCTTCACCTGTCCTGTGGCTATGTGTCTCAGGAATGCCTTTCCTTTGCTGAAGATCATATCATAACCACGGTCTTCCAAAATTGCAAAAGAGATGAGATTTTTCTTTAGGCCCGGAACGAACACGACAGCCTTGAGCCTGAGGGGGGAGCCCGACTCCCTCTGAAAGGTGATTGTACCAACCTGGTCGTGCTACACCTTCAGTCGTCCTCCATCTCGATGCGCATTTGCAAATATTTCTCCTCCAGATCACTAAAAAAGTCTCTACACCCTGTCATGTGGAACGATGCATGTGAGTCCAAGTACCACACTCTCTCCATCATTGTGTTGGCCATGCATGCAATGAGGGTAAAGTCAAGCTCAAACTGTGAAGCCAAACCTTCCCCTGTTGCTCCTCCTTAGGTCTTCTTGCTTGTCTTCTTGTGTGGACACTTTATGGCATAGTGCCCGAATTCATGACAATGGAAGCATTTACTTTTTGACAAATCTTTCTTCTTGCCCCCTTGATTGGATTCTGGTTTCGATTGGGTTCCCTTCTTTTCCTTTCCAGCTAATGCAATTTTTTCTTATCCTCGCCCTTGGATGAAGTCCCATCTCTGGTATTATGCCTTATTTCCTCCTATACCAAATCAGACCATAAGCACTCCCAATTCGATAGTTTCTCCCTCTCGTTCACTGAATCTTGATAGCTATGCCAACCCAGAAGGGCTAGGCTTACCAAGTCATCTTCAGCGACAGTAACATCGACCCTGCCTAGTTCGTCATGACATTGTATGAACATGCTCAGATACTGCGGTATAGTGTCATTCTTCTGCATCTTGATACTTCGAGGTTTATCCTTGAGCGCTAGCTTCCTGTGGTCACTACTATTCTCAAACAATTTTGTCAGTGCTTTCCACATCATGAACAAAGTTTCTTTTCCATGGATATTCGAGAGTCGAGACAATATGATCCCGTACTCCCTCGAAGATTATTCTCATCGCCATTGCTACATCTTTCTTCCACTGTGCAAGGTCTTGGACATCAACGGTTGGTGGTCTTGGAATATTTGTCTTGACATATTCAAGCAATCCATTGTCATCCAATACTACCTTCATGCGGTCCTCCCATGCAACAAAATTTGAGGTGCCTTCCAAGGCATACTCTAGCCTTAGTCCATTGAAGGCCATTTTCTCAGCTCCAAGGAAATCTTGCGACACTAATCCTCAAATTCGAACCTCTGAGAAACAACTTCGAATTTCCTTCTCTAATGTGAATCCAACTCTGATACCATGTAGAAATTAGGCTATATATTTGCAATTGCTAATGAAGTTTTAATCCAAATCACAAGACACAAACCTACTCTTCTGCTCTAAGGACATTAATTCACAATTTAGAACAAAAATCTTAGACATGTAAGAAGAAATAACACACATGCAACAAGTATTTTTACCTGGGGAAAGCAATATGCTAAAAACCCCAATGCTTGCTTGCATTAATCAAATGAATAGAGATGTATTACAATTGGTTTTCTCAACTGAGCACGCCCTTCAAGTGCATAACCTATCTCTCTGCTCACTAAAGGCCTCCAACCCAGACTTAGTCAAATTTTGCCTCTGCTCGAGCTCTTATTTCCTTGCACTCTTCCTTGAAGAATTAGGTCCCTATTATTTAGGAAATTCCTCAAATTAAATTGCACAATTCCTTAGGCTGATCATCTAACGGCATGTAACACCTGTACACTCAAGACTAGTCTATAATTGATGTTACACTACCTTGGAATCTCCAACAAGCTTGGGGAACTCGATTTCTACATGCACTAACTATTTTTCGCTGATAGATCAGTTAACTGGATGATCATTGAGTTTGACTAAAGTTCCACTGCACAACTTGACTCTCCATTAGTTCCTTCAATAGTTGGAACTATTTTAACTGAAAACAACCTTAGATAACTGACCTTGATTGCTACAAATTAGCAATCCCACATGCTTAATTGAACTCTAACTCTTCCAACTCGAATTTACTAAGTAAACTGGGTGACACAAACCATGTCATACAAGTTAACATCATCCAAGTTGTCTGCTGATGTGAAAATTCAAATTTTCTCAATTTAATCAAGGCAAAATCAAATTGAGAATTTCTTGCTGCATTTTTCAACAACCATGTCATCAATAATCCCAATGCTTATCAAAATTCCAATGCTCATAATCAAGGATGCAAATTTATAAGGTAAGGATTATTATGTCATCCCAAGCGCCAACACCTTCCAAAGATATGCAACATCCTAAATGAAGTGTCAAAGAACCATCAATTTCCTCCAAAGGGCCATGTGTGTGCAAGCATCAACAAGTTGGGGTTACAAGAATTAAGTGAGACCGACCAACATTTATATAAGAGTCATGGTAACATAAAAAAGTGATTCACGTTTAATGCAAAAGCCACTATGGAGATCACATTAGATATCCTTTTCAAACTTCACCCTAGTTAATGACTTAATGCATTTTACCAAGTTTAGGTATGGGAATACCATCATAGAAGACTCTTAGTTGTGCCAATTCCGAAGAATTAGATAAAATCCCAAGAAACCAATCAGGATGTTAGTGTAAATGACTATGGCATGACTTGGGGTTTACTTCTTTAGAATGATGCCTTTGACATGCAAGGCCACATGTGATGATCATCTCCATGGGCGCCTTTATAGAGTGAGTATTGAGTTACATTGTGTCTTTCCACAACTTTTTAGTCTATTTCTTTTCTACCTTATTTTTCTTTGCAAGTCCTCTTTTGATGTATATGCATTTCATTGCATTGGGTTTATGCTTCCATTGCTTTAGGACTTGGGGTGATGCTGTTGAATTAAGGGGGTAGAGGTTAAGCTTCATTGGATTTTGAATTCTCACTAATATCTCTTTTATTTATCTTTTGCGTTATGAAATTTGTATTTTTCTCTCTCTTGTATAGCTGCACCAACCTTAAGTGTCCATGCCCATTCTTACTCTAGGATTATGAAGTGCAAGCCCTTTTTAGGTAGATGTAACAATAAACCCAAATGAAAAGATAATGGAGGGGAAACTAATGGAATATGTTAAGTATGGAAGGGACAAGGGTGCATTGCCCTTAACAAGGTCCCTAATAGTATCCCCCTCCTCGAGAGTGGCGACACTTAACTTGAAAACATACGATGGTCACTAAGCTGAAATAAGGAAAATAGGAATAAATTCCAAGCATTGTGATTCATTATCTAATTTGAACCCATGATCTTTACTCAAAGGATGAATACATTAAACTTAAACACTTTGTATGAAACAATGGATAATGCACCTCATGCTTTTCGGTTCACCGTCATCATCAAATGAGTGAGATGAGTATAACATATGATGCAACTGTGGGCTACTAGTTGCGGAGAGTGTTGAAAGTTATCTCTGGGAACATTGTTTTCAATGTGGATCATTGGAAAAAATCTCATTTAGTTACCCCTAGATGCCAGGGGCTAATAAATCTAACCTAAACATAAACTCAAATTATGTTTATGAATGAAGTTTTTGTTCACCTAGATCCCCTCCTACTAGGGATGGCCTCGTCTTAAGATTACAAAGTATGTCTTCCGAAGTAGGGGAAGCTGGTAAAAAATATAGAGAGGAATGCTGTGAAAAATGAAAGGATTATTTTTGAACGCAAGAGAGAAGCTATTGCGAACAATTTTGATATATTCATTGTCCATTTTACCTTTACCACAACTTGTAAAAATTTTACTTTTATATTCTTCAACCTAGAATGTACTACTCAACAACACCAAAATTTTGCGGTCGGAGAGCTCTATTTCAAGCCTTTGATTGGTATTCCCTTCATCAAATAGGTGTTATCTGTTGTGGTTACTCCAAAAGTGTTTACACCTTGCTAAGAGAGTACTACATCCCCTAGCCCATTGATGATGCTTCATAGACACATGTATGGGTCAATTTTGGTGGATGGTTGACCTTGGTGTGCCCTTACCTAGGAGGTTTTTATCTTAATCAACATGATGACTATCCCATTGGGTGCACACAATTGGGTAGTTGAATGGTTGATTAGGAGAGGTAGCTACCTAGGAGGAGGAGCGTTAGGCACTTGGAGGAGGGCACTTAGCCTTAGGAGTACTAGACCATGTGACATCCAACTTGAAAGTTAGACACTTGACCCAATGATTCTTGGGTTGAGCAACATACTTCATGGAGTTCCTTGTGGAGTTGGATACATATATTTAGGAGAAACATTGGAGCATGGTAATGACATTGGCACTCACGGAAAAACATTTTTCATGACAGGACATGTGGGCCATAATTAGAGAGGGAATGCCTTACTTGAGGACACTTGGTAGAGTTAGCTTTGGATAATAACCTATTTTAGAGTGCACCATCTTTGCGCCCTCAAATAATCATGCTTAGAGGGAGTTTCATCTTGTGTTTTGGACAAACCCTAGTATGACACTTGGACATCCTTGTATTATAGAGTGTTTCATGTAGGTTTCCTTCTTAGTTCATTCTATGGACATAAGTCCTTTATTTCTATTAGTATCTTTTACCTATTATATATATAAAGGGAGGGGAGAAATTTTGTTATAAAATATCAATGTTGTACTCTATTCTCCCTTTGTAATCGTCTTGGAGAAGTCTTTGAGGGAGCAAGATGCTAGGGTTGGTGATGTAAAGCGAAGGAGAAGACATAAAGAAGAGAGAGATGCCTTGGATGTTCTTGTTGAGTTTTCTCTTGTGAGATGCTAGAGTTTTTTCTATAAAAGTAAACCTTAGAGATGAACATAGTGCTAGAGGGAGTGATGATTTGTCTTGCAAATCTAACCCCTTAGATGATTTTGGAGCCTTTTTCTTTTTGATGTGTGGAGGTTAGAGCAAGATGGTGAAGGGCTTAGCTTGATGAGACTTGAGCTTGGTGTGATACCTTGCTTGAAAGAAAACTAGTTTATTGTACTCTTCTTGTTCTGTGAAGGTGTTGGTGCTTGTGTTGATGCAAGATTTGAACACTTGGATTTGAGGACTCTATGAAATTTCTAGGTGCCTAGAAGGTGCTACTAACCCAGTTAATTATTTCCTATTCCTTGTTCATGGCAAGCATATATCTCCTTTAGGTTTTGACCAATCTTCGAAATGCCATGTGGAGGCTTCTAATGCTAGAGTACGCCATCTGAGGCTTCTTTAAACCTTAGCACATCTTCATCCCCTTCAGAAAATAATGGTTATCAATGTGTTCCCTAATTCATTGTTATGATGGCACATATGCTCTTTCTTTAATGGGTTAGGGTCAATCTAAGCATAACGTAAAGTTGTGTTTAATCATGCCTTTATGTTAGGGGTTGTTATCGCAAAATCTAGCACCTTAGTGCAAAATCTTTTACAAGGCCCAAGACTAGTAGTGTAACATGGAAATATTATGACCATCACCTTGTTAATCATTTCTATCTCTATAGTGAAAGAGGTATCCTACACAAGGAAGGCTTCCTTAGTAGTTTCAAGGAATCCTTAGACAAGAGTATATTAAGTCTAAAGCCTCCCAGGTTAACTACTCACTATACCACCACAAAGATAAGATGTTTAAGGTGAGAACAAGGCGGTCCATTAAAAGCAATTTCTAGATTTGAGTGTATAAAGTTTCTGAGGTAATTGATGATATCTAGCAAGTTAACATACATCAAGGAGCATACTCCAAACACTACAAAAGAAGAAAAAACAATAGATGTTGTAAAATTTGTGGAAGATAGTAAATTTCGGCAATATGAAGTTATAACATCAACAAACAAATCAATTGTTTAATAAGTAGATAATCAATGAAAACTAGGGTTGAAAATTCGAGTTAAACTAGGGTTTAAATTACTAATTATTTCTGAAAATTAAATAGCACATAATAGCCCTAAAATGCAAGATGTTGAGCCCTAGAAGGTTTGAAAAATAAATCAACTATGCAATAAATGATGATATGATATATTTTTGACCATATAATTGTAATTAATCCTAGAAGTCTAGCTAGTTATGGATGAAACTTAAAGAATAACTTTTACCAACCCTAATATAACACTAAACATTAAATAAAAAGTTAAATTTTGAGTTTAATGATTGAATAATTGAGAGTAAAGCTAGTGGTTACTATTTTTTTATTTTTGTCATATAGAGTTAAACTAAGGACTCCCTTGAAGAAATGTACCTATACATAGGATGATAACTAGGGTTGTCCACTAATAACCCTAGAAGATCCTCTTTGTACTTTTGGAAGCTTTCAAAACAAAATCAAGGGACTATTCTCCGTTAGACATATACATGGGGTTTAAAAAAAGGCATCTATCCAAGAATAATTCAAGGAGAATACCCCCTTACCACTAGATAAGCACATTTTCATTTAATACATTCAACAAATAAATCCCCAAGAGTTAGAGATATCAATTACTTAGGAAATCATTGTTCATCCTCAAACCCTAGCCATGAAACATCCATTAAGGATGAAAATCCATCCAAAAATCATCTCTCCAAGAGGTCACACTAGTTATTCATCCATAGCTATGATAAGTATAAGAGTAGACCAGTAGCGATCATTGACAAGTGACGAATGTTTCTCTTATTTATATGAGAGATCTTGCACTTCCCCATTAATTAAAAGTCCCAAAACATAAAAATTTCATTTATCACTTACAAACTGCAAATATAAGGTAACAATAAATTAAATAATCCATGATACACAAGTGGATAGGTCTCAAGAGTCCCATCAATGCCTCATAAGTGAGATATAATGCTAAAAATTCAAGTTGTCCTCATAATAAAGGTCATCCAAGGTCACATGTGTGGCATAAATACTCATCAATAGGTGGATGGCTCACTCTAAGTGGCAAGCAAGGGTTCAAAATGTGAAATGTTGCCTCCAAAAGTCATGACTTTTAATCTCCAAGGGTCACATCAAGCTCAAGAAGCATGATTTCATGCTTGAAATGTGTCCAATCATTATGTAGAATTCGACATCCATCACCAAGGTGCCAATCCCATCTCTAATTACCATGTCGCATCTTCAATGAGTGAAGAGGTGTCATCAATAATCCCAATGCTTATCAAAAATCCGATGTCCATAATCAATGATGCAAATTTATCTTCAAAGGTAAGGAGTATCATGTCATCTCAAGCCATAACACCTTCCAAAGGTATGCAACATCCTAAATGAAGTGTCAAAGAAGAACCATCAATGTCCTCCAAGGGACCATGTTTGTGCAAGCATCAACAAGTAGGGGCTACAAGAATTAAGTGAGACTGACCAACATTTATACCAGAGTCATGGTAACATAAAAAAGTGAGTCACGTTTAATGAAAAAACCACAATGTAGATCACATTAGGTATCCCCTTCATAGTTGACCCTAGTTAATGACTTAATGCAATTTAATAAGTTTAGGTATGGGAAGACCATCATAGAGGACTCTTAGGTGTGACAATGCCGAAGAATTAGAAAAAATCCCAAGAAACCAATCAAGATGTTAGTGTAAATGACTATTGTATAACTTGTGGTTTACTTCATTAGAATGGTGCCTTTGTCATGCAAGGCTACATGTGATGATCATCTCCATGTGCGCCTTTATAGAGAGTGTTTTGTGCATTGAGCTACCCTTTATTAAACATTGTCTTTCCACAACTTTTTTGTTTATTTCTTTTATTCCTTGTTATATTTTGCAAGTCCTCTTTTGATATATATGCATTTCATTGTATAGGTTTTATGCTAAGTCACAGGACACGTCCTCCAAGGTCTCGTGTCCCGTATTTAATGTGTCAGACACGAAAACGGCCCTAAAACGTGTTGAAAACGTTTTTTAACATGTCTTGGAAAACATAAAACGTATTTGGTCATTTTCTTTGTGTCCTAGTCATGGAAAACGAGTATTCAGAGTCTAAAAAAACGTTGCCCTAGCATTTTTTTCTCTAGTTGAATACGTACCCCACGAAATCAATGGTTTAAAGCCCACACAATGGTATAATCGTTGTGTGGAGCCGAGTCATCTTTGTGGACTCGTGGAGCCGTTTGGCCACTGGAAGGTTTGGCAACTTGGCAGCATGTGTGAGGTTCACTGGTTCAGGTAAGTCGTGGCCCGTAGACCATATGTATAATGCCATAGACGCAATTAAACTTAAGCAGCAAGCCCATAAAAAATGCGTTTAATTGTGTGTGCACTATGCAGCTTACGCTGTCGAATTTCAGGGCCGATATACAAATATAAATAAGTATGTCCACTGTCCAGTGTCATCTAATCAAATGATTATGTTAGGATAATATAATAATGATTATCATTTATGTCAGACGATTTTCAATCCACAGGCTACTAGGTTTTCATTCGAGCTAGCATGCAGTGCTGAGTGTACCTACTGTTTATTTTTAACGGTTTTAAATACTGCATTACCACTTGCAATACAATTAATACTATATTTTGGTATATATATATATATATATGATATATATATATAATATATTATATATATATATATATTTTTAATAACATATATATGTTATTACATATATATATATATATATAAAATGTGTCCCTCGTGTCTTGTTTCTGGGTCGCTGTGTTTCGTATTGAATACTCATATTTACGTGTCCTCCGTGTCTCGTGTCCTCGTGTCATGTGACTTAGGTTTTATGTTTTCATTGCTTTGGGATTTGGGGTGATAGCGTAGAATCAAGGAGGTAGAGGTTAAGCTTATTTGGCTTTTGAATTCTCACTGATATATTTTAATATCTTTTTATTTTTCTTTTGTGTTTTGAAATTTGTATTATGCTCTTTCTCTTATATAGTTGCATCAACCTTAGGTGTCCAAGCCCATTCTTACTATAAATTATGAAGTATAAGCCCATTTTAGGTACTTGTAACAATAAACTCAAATGGAAGGATAATGGATGGAAAACCAATGGAATATGTTAAGTATGGAAGGGGCAAGGACACATTACCATTACCAAGGCCCCTAGTAGTACCCCTCTCCTCGAGAGTGGCGACACTTGAATCGAATACATATTATGGTCACTAAGCTGAAATAAGGAAATAAGAATAAATTCTAAGCATTGGGATTCATTATCTAATTTGAACCCGTGATCTTTACTTAAAGGCCAAATACATTAAACTTAAAAACTTCATATCAAACAATGAATAATGCACCTCATGTTTATCGAGTCACCATCATCATCAAATGGGTGAGATGAGTATAATATATGAGGCAACTGTTGGCTAGTGGTTGTGGAGAGTGTTGAAAGTTATTACTGGGACCATTGTTTGCATTGTGGATCATTGGAAAAAATATCATCTAGTTACCCCTAGATGTGAGGCCGTAATAGATCTGACTTAAACATGAGTTCAAATTATGTTTGTGAATTACGTTTTTGTTCATTTGGAGCCCCTCCTACTAGGGATGGCCTCGTCTTAAGATGAAATCTATGTATTCTAAAGTACGGGAAGTTGGGGGTTAAAATAAGGAGAGGAACATTGTAAAAAATGATAGCATAATTTTTGAATGCAGGATAAAAGATATTGTGAACAATTTCGATATATTCATTGTCCCTTTTAGAATGGAGACACTCGTCTTGGATACATATGATGGTCACTAAGCTAAAATAAATAAATAGGAATAAATTCCAAGTATTGTGATTCATTATCTAATTTGAACCTATGATCTTTACTTAAAGGTTGAATATATTAAACTTAAACACTTCGTATGAAACAACGGGAAATACAACTCATCTTTGTTGGGTAATTGTCATAATTAAATGAGTGAGATGAGTATAATATATGACGCAACTTTCAGCTACTGGTTGTGGAGAGTATTGAAAGTCATCTTTGGGACCATTGTCTGCAATGTGGATTATTAGAAACAATCTCATCTAGTTACCCCTAGATGTGAGGGTGTAACAGGTTTGACCTTAACATAAGTACAAATTATGTTTATGAATTAAGTTTTTGTTCATCTGGAGCCCCTCCTACTAGGGATGGCCTCGTCTTAAGATGGCAATTTATGTATTCCAAAGTACGGGAAGTTGGGGGTTAAAATAAGGAGAGGAACGCTATAAAAAATGATAGCATAATTTTTTAGTGCAGGATAAAAGATATTGTGAACAATTTCGATATATTCATTGTCCCTTTTACCTTTACCAAAACTTGTAAAAATTTTACTTTTATATTCTTCACCATAGAATAGATTGATCAACAATAGCAAAACCTTGGGGTTTCAGAGCTCTGTTTAAGGCCTTTGATTGGTATTCCCTTCATCAAATAGGTGTTATCTTTTATGGTTACTCAAAAAGTGTTTACAACTTTATAAGGTAGTACGATATCTTCTAGCCCCTTTATGATGCTTCATAGACATATGGATGGGTCAATTTTGGTGGATGCTTGACCTTGGTTGGAATGCTAGCATGGTGCCCTTAACTAGGAGGTTGTTATACTAATCAACATGATGATTGTCCCATTGGGTGCACACAATGGGGTAGTTGACTGTTTCATTAGGAGAGGTACCTACCTAGGAGGAAGAGCATTAGGCACTTAGAGGAGGGCACTTAGCCTTAGGAGTACTAGACCATCTGACGTCCACCTTGAAAGTAAGACACTTGACCCAATGATGCCTGGGTTAAGCAACATGCTTCATGGAGGTTGGTTGTGGAGTTGGATACATATATTGAGGAGAAGCATTGGAGCATGGTAATGACATTGGCACTCATGGGAAAGCCTTGGCCATGAGAGAACATGTGGGCCATAGTTAGAGGGGGAATGCCTTACATGAGGACACTTGATAGAGGTAGCGTTGGACTAATAGCTTATTAGAGAGTGCACCATCTTTGAGCCCCAAAAGAATCATGCTTAGAGGGAGTGTCATCTTGGGTTTTGGACAAACCCTAGTATGACACTTGGACATTCTTGTATTTTAGAGTGTTCCACGTAGGTTTCCTTCTTGGTTATTTGTATGGACATAAGTCCTTAATTTCTGTTAGTCTCCCTTTCCTATTGTTTATATATGGGGAGGGGAGAGATCTTGTTATAAAATATCATTGTTGTACTCTATGTTGTCTTTGTAATTGGCTTGGAGAAGCCTTTAAGGTAGCGAGATGCTAGGTTTTGTGATGTAAAGCATAGGAGAAGACATATAGAAGAGAGAAATGCCTTGGATATTCTTGGTGAGTTTTCTCTTGTGAGATGTTGGATTTTTTGCTATGAAAGTAAACATAATATACCATCTGAGGCTTCTTTAAACCTTAGCACATCTTCATCCTCTTTAGAAAAGAACGCTTAACAATATATTCTCTAATTATTTTTTATGTTGGCACATATGCTTATTTTTATTCGGTTAGGGTTGAACTAAGCATAATATAAAGTTGTGTTTAATCATGACTTTATGTTGGGGGATGTTACAGCAAATCTGGCACCATAGTGCAAAACCTTTAACACGACATTAAGACTAGTGTAACATGGAAGTATAATGATCATCACCTAGGAAATCGCTCCTCTCTTTATAGTGAAAGATGTATCCTAAACAAGGTAGGCCTTCCTAGTAGTTTCTAGGAATCCTTAGACAAGAGTATATCATGTATAAAGCCTCCTAGGTTAACTACTCACTGTACCACCACAAAGATTAGTTGTTTAAGGTGAGAATAAGGCAGTTCATTAAAAGAAATTTCTGGATTTGAGTGTGTAAAGTTTCTGAGGCAATTTATGATATCTAGCTAGTAAACATACATCAAGGAGCATACCCTAAACACTACAAAAGAATAAAAAGTCTATGGATGTTGTAAAATTTGTGGAAGATGGTAATTTTCGGCAATATGAAGTTAAAGCACCAAAAAACAAATCAATCGTTTAATAAGTAGATAATCAATGAAAAATAGGGTTGAAAATATGAGTTAAACTAGGGTTTAAGCAACGATTTATTTCTGAAAATCATATAGCACATAATAGCCCTAAAATGCAAGATGTTGAGCCCTAAAAGGTTTGAAAACTAAATCAACTCTGCAATAAATGATGCTATGATATATTTTTGACCCTATAATTGCTAATTAATCCTAGAAGTCTAGCTAATTATGGATGAAACTTAAAGAATAGTTGTTTAAAACACTAATATAACACTAAATATTAAATAAAAGGTTAAAAATTGAGTTTAATGATTGAATACTTGAGAGTAAAGCTAGTGCCTACTATCTTTTCGTTTTGGTTATATAGAGTTAAACTAAGGACCCTCTTGAAGAAATGTACCTAGATCTATGGTGATAACTAGGGTTGTCCAATACTAAACCTAGAAGATCCTCTTTGTACTTTTGCAAGCTTTCAAAACAATAGAAGTGGACAATTATCCATTAGACATATACTTGGGGTTTAAAAGAAGGGATCTATGCAAGAATAATGCAAGGAGAGTGCACCCTCACCACTATATAAGCACATTTTCATTTAATACATTCAGAAAATAAATCCACAAGACTTAGAGATATCACTTACTCAAGAAATTATTGTTCATCCTTAAACCCTATCCATGAAACATCCATTAAGGTTGAAAAACAATCCAAAAGTCATCTCTCTAAGAGGTTGCACTAGTTATTCATCCATAACTAATATAAGTATAAGAGTAGAAAAGTAGCGATCAATTACAAGTGAGCAATGTCTCTCTTTTCTATATGAGAGATCTAGCACTTCCTCATCCACTAAAAGCCCCAAAACATTGAAAAATTCCTTTATCACTTACAAACCACAAAGATAAGGCCACAATACATAAAATAATCCATGATACACATGTGGATAGGTCTCAAGTTTCCCATCAATGCCTCATAACTAAGATATAATGCTAAAATGCAAGTTGTCCTCATAATACAGGTGGTCCAAGATCTCACATGTCTGGCATAAATGCTCATCAATAGGTGGACAACTTACTCTAAGTAGCAAGAAACGGCCCAAAAGTGAAATGTTGCCTCCAATAGTCACAATGCTTCATCTCAAAGGGCCACATCAAGCTCAAGAGGCGTGATGTCATGCTTGAAAAGTGTCCAATCATTGTGTAGAATGTGACATCCATCACCAAGGTGCCAATCCCATCTTTAATTGCAATGTCACATCTCTAATGAGTGAAGAGGTGTCTCAAGAGAGGCGCCATGTCATCAATAATCTCAATGCTTATCAAAAGTCCAATGTCCATAATCAGGGATGCAAATTTATCTTCAAAGGTAAGGAGTATCATGTGATTTCAAGCCCCAATACCTTGCAAAGGTATGCAACATTCTAAACGAAGTGTCAAGGAAGAACCAATTTTGTTTATGAATTAAGTTTTTGTTCATCTAGAGCCCCTCCTACTAGGGATGGCCTCGTCTTAAGATTACAAAGTATGTCTTCCAAAGTACGGGAAGCTGGGTTAAAATAAATAGAGGAACGCATTAAAAAATGATAGCATAATTTTTTAATGCAGGAGAGAAGCTATTGCAAACAATTTTGATATATTCACTATCCATTTTACCTTTACTAGAACTTATAAAAAATTTACTTTTATATTCTTCAACCTAGAATGAACTGCTCAACAATAGCAAATTCTTGGGCTCAAAGAGCTCTGTTTCAAGCCTCTGATTGGTATTCCCTTCATCAAATAGGTGTTATATTTTGTGGTTACTCAAACAATGTTTACACCTTGATAATGGAGTACTATGTCTCCTAGCCCCTTGATGATGTCACATAGACATATGGATGGGTCAATTTTGGTGGATGCTTGACCTTGGTTAGAATGCTAGCATGACACCCTTACCTAGGAGGTTTTTATCCTAATCAACATGATGACTATCCCATTGGGTGCACACAATGGGTAGTTGACTGTTTAACTAGGAGAGGTATCTACCTAGGAGGAGGAGCATTAGGCACTTGGAGGAGGTAACTTAGCCTTAGGAGTACTAGACCAAGTGACATCCACCTTGAAAGTTAGACACTTGACCCAATCATTCTTAGGTTGAGCAACATACTTCATGGAGGTTGGCTGTGGAGTTGGATACATATATTGAGGGGAAGCGTTGGGGCATGGTAGTGACAGTGGCACTCATGGAAAAGCATTGGTCATGAGAGGACATGTGGGCCATAGTTAGAGAGGAAATACCTTACATGAGGATACTTGGTAGGGGTAGTGTTGGACTAATCGCTTACTAGAGAGTGCACCATCTTTGAGCCCTAAAAGAATCATGCTTAGAGGGAGTTTCATCTTGGGTTTTGGACAAACCCTAGTATGACACTTGGACATCCTTGTATTGTAGAGTGTTCCATGTGGATTTTCTTCTTGGTTATTTGTATGGACATAAGTCTTTCTATTAGTATCCCTTACCTATTGTATATATAAAGGGAGGGGAGAGATTTTGTTATAAAATATCATTTTGTACTCTATTTTCTCTTTGTAATTGTCTTGGAGAAGCCTTTGGGAGAGCAAGATGCTAGGGTTTGTGATGTAAAGCGTAGGAGAAGGCATAAAGAAGAGAGATATGCCTTGGATGTTCTTGGTGAGTTTTCTCTTGTGAAATACTAGAGTTTTTTCTTTGAAAGTAAACCTTAGAGATGAGCATGGTGCTAACGAGAGTGATGATTTGTCTTGTAAAGCTAACCACTTGGATGATATTGTAGCCTTGTTATTTTTGATGTGTGGAGGTTAGGGCAAGATGGTGAAGAGAATAGCTTGAGGAGACTTGAGCTTGGTGTGAAAGAAAACTGGTTTATTGTACTCTTGTTGTTCTGTGAAGGTGTTGGTGCTTGTGTTGAAGACTGAGGATCTGAGGATTTTGTGAAATTCTAGATGCCTGGAAGTTTGTATTAACCCAGTTAATTATTTCCTATTATTTTTTCATGGAAAACATATATCCCCTTTTTGTTTTGACAAATCTTCAAAATGCCATGTGGACACTTTTAATGCTAGAGTACATCATCTGAGGCTTCTTTAAACCTTAGCTCATCTTCATACTCTTTAGAAAAGAATGCTTAGCAATATGTTCTCTAATTCATTGTCTCTTTTAATTGAAAAGAGTAGGAGATATGTATTAATCCGCACCCGTACGCAGCCAAAAAGCAAGGATATTTACAAAATAGTTTAGAGCCACCTAAGGGCTTCATCAATTACATTTTGTAAAACCAAGCCTTGAATTTCTTTCCCAAAATTACAAAATTATCCCTTACTACTTGATCAAAGCTATAAATCCTACAAAACTGGTTCAACAGATATATACATTTGTAATTTGACATCAGAAAACAGGCAAATAAAAAGACACATGGTACTAGTTACTCCTCCATTGGCGTCAGGCTGTTAAGATCAATTTTGTTATTTTCTTCGTCCAATCTCGGGTTTTCTCGACCAGTGTGAGCTGCAGGTGCTCAATTTGTAGACGTAGAGCATCAACTTCATCTTCTAGTTGACAAATTCTCTCATTTTTTTCAGTTGTTGCTCCTACATTTCGAGAGTCTCCTTCTGTTGTTGATGAATGCCACGTTGAATTATTGCCAACCCTTCTTTGATTTCCACATCCTCTTTATCGCAAAGACCACAAGCCTAGTTGCACCTCCCTCTATCCTTCACAATGCACCCAGGCACTCTGCCTGAATGAGGCCGGCGACGGCCCCATGAACCAGACACCGATCTATCTTCCTCTGCAATTATCACAACGTCCATATTGACCATTGGGGGGTGACCGGAACTACAACCCACAGAGAGAAGAAAGACAACAAATCCAAAGGAGTACTTACTGCGTTTTTGAAAGACTACACAGGACCAACTAAAGTAACCAACTTCCAACTGCAACCTCTTCGCACCCACAAACTCGGTTAAACCACCTTCAGTGTCGGCCAACTTAGAATACTCTTTCTTTCTTAAAACTCTTGAGATGCCACCCTCTGCAACGAAAAATTCTTTCCCATGAGTACCCTTTGAAACCACCGTGCAATTTATCACCATCGTGCAAATTACCTTGACTCTGCCACTACCTAGAATTCCTTGACGCGACCATTGGGCCCTTAAGCTAGAAATCCCCAGGACAACATCAAACCAATTCTTGTGACAAATGATCTTATCGTTACTCCTCCTTATATAGAGGATGATGGACCAAATCATGATGCATAGTAGTTGAGGAGTACTCATACTTCTTAATTCTCGATGTTCTTCCATAATTCCTTTTCTCATGGAAACGACTATCAGCTTGTCCCACACCCACTTCCCTCGCGCCAAATGACCACCCAGGACTAGATGGAGTAAATTCTCCTTGCAATCCTCATAATTTTGCATGGTTTCATCTCTTTTTTGCCGGTTGCCGCAATTGATCCAAGGAGAAAAACCCAATGCTCCCACGCCTAAACTTCTACATAGTCCAAGTGTAGTACCAGCCTAAGGACAACGACCACGCAACATCACATGCCAAACGCCAGGGACACCATGAGGCAGGAGGATGGGCTAGGGTTTATGAATGTCGATGGGACATGGGCGAGGAGAAAAGGGAAGAGGGGTACAGGGAGATGGATGCCAAGGTGGCCAAGGCAGAGGGTGAAGGGAGAAGAGGAGGATGAGGTGGAAGGGAAGGAGACGGAGGGGAAGGGGAAGGGATGGGAGGCAAAAGGGAAGAAGGGGGGAGCAGGGGGGAAAGGGAGACAAGCTAGGGGAGGAAGGGAAATAAAACACCATGCAATCCATCTTATTACAACTCTTTATCCTACCATAACCACCCTCAACTATCAATAGTTTGAGATTCATAACAACAATTAGGGGATTGTGAACGATCCCACAATGTCATTCACCTTGCTGCATTCCTCTTTCATCTTATAGGCCACATTGGCTTGCTTGTCAGATTCCTTATTATTACCTTTTAGAATATGGAAAAACTTAACTTGTTCAAAGAGAGGGATCGTTCCTTGGCTTCTCCCGATGATTTGGTTCAGTTTGATGTTTTGAGCGGCTAAGTTGTAGTTCATATGCTTTATTATCAACATGGAACCCCCTAGGATATTCATATCTTTGATTCCCTTTTCTTGGGCCAGAAAGAGCTCGAAGAACAACCAAGCCTCCACTCGATTATTTCTCTTCATTCCCAGACCCCAAGCATATCTATCTTCTATGATTCCTTCGGGATTTATGAGAATCTCTCCCCGTCCTGCCACCCCATATTCTCTAATTCATTGTTATGCTAACACATATGCTCTTTTTTTATTGGGTTAGGGTCGATCTAAGAATAATGTAAAGTTTTGTTTAATCATGACTTTATGTTAGGGGATGCTATCGCAAAATCTAGCCCCTTAGTGCAAAACCTTTTACAAGGCGCTAACACTAGTGTAACTTGGAGCTATTATGAACATCACCTAGGCAATCACTTCCTTCTCTATAGTGAAAGATTTATCCGACACAGGGAAGGCTTCCCTAGTAGTTTCAAGGAATCCTTTGACAAGAGTATATCAAGTCTAAAGCCTCCTAGATTAACTACTCACTATACCACCACAAAGATAAGATGTTTAAGGTGAGAACAAGGTGCTTCATTAAAAGCAATTTCTAGATTTGATTGTGTAAAGTTTCTTAGGCAATTTATGATATCTAGCAAGTTAACATACATCAAGGAGCATACCCAAACACTACAAAAGAAGAAAAAAACTATGGATGTTGTAAAATTTGTGGAAGATAGTAAATTTCGGCAATATGAAGTTGTAGCAACAACAAACAAATCAATCATTTAATAAGTAGATATTCAATGAAAACTAGGGTTGAAAATATGAGTTAAACTAGGGTTTAAGTAGCTAATTATTTCTAAAAATTAAATAGCACATAGTAGCCCTAAAATGAAAGATGTTGAGCCCTAAAAGATTTGAAAAAGAAATCCACTATGAAATAAATGATGAGATGATATATTTTTGGCCATATAATTGCTAATTAATCATAGAAGTCTACACGGATTTTTTGGAGACTCTACAAGGAACTGGGAAATTAGAGAAACTAAAGTTTGATGAACTCTGTGAAATGTTGACTCAATATGATAAAACTTTTGGGAAGAAGAAGAAAGTTGGTGAAGATGTTTTTCTCACAGAGGCCCGCACTAGTAAATCATCAGCAGACAGTTCTTGAGGCAGAGGCAGAGGGAATCAGAATCAAGCAGCACATAATGTACAAAGTCGAGGTCGAAGCCAATGTAGAGGAAACAACTTTAAGAGAGGCAACAATTCAGGAAGGAGTAATTTTCAAGGTAGAGGAAACAACCAAGGAAGGGGTAATTTTCAAGGACAAGGAAATCAAGGTAGAGGACAATCTCAACATAGAAGTCAAAGCAGAGGCAGAGGACAATCTTCAGGAAGAGGAAGAGACTTAAGTTAAATTGTGTGTCGAAGATGTAACAAAGTTGGCCATTATG
The DNA here is from genome assembly GCA_000404065.3 of Pinus taeda. Lineage (NCBI taxonomy): Eukaryota > Viridiplantae > Streptophyta > Pinopsida > Pinales > Pinaceae > Pinus > Pinus taeda. Next base: position 93,328 of record APFE030905775.1, on the reverse strand, counting down.
CTAAAGATTGTCGAACTTCACTTAATAAAATTGCCAAGTTTCAGTAGCATTCAGCGCAATTTGCCAATGATCAAGATGAAGATAACTTAGAATATGTTTTTACTTCCTCGCCAGCATCACAACTTTCATCCCATCTTAGAAGTGACTATGAAGATGCCTGGATCTTGGATTCTGGGGCCACTCAGTACATGACTTGTCGACATGATTTGTTCTGGAATTTCAAGATTGCCAACTTAATTCCATTTTTCTTGCTGATGATACAAAACATACTCCTTATGGTAAAGGAGTAGTAAAAGTTTTTCTCCCTGGCATTGGAGAAAAAATGATTTCCAATGTATGGTATGTACCCAGTTTTAAGAAAAATTTGCTCTTTTTAGTCACGATTCGACAATCTGGACATCAGGGGATTATGGAAGATGGTTTAGTCAAGATTAATTCAGTGAAACAGAACTTGAAAACAGTGATGACAGGTTATGAAGATGGAAAACTGTTACGGATGAAAGGGACAGTTATTCCAAGGCATTCTGATTTTGCAGGGGCAATGACTATAGGGATTTCACCTATAAGACTATGGCATGTAAGATATGGACATTTGAATTTTGAGAGTCTTTCTCAATTGCAGAAACAAGGAATGGTTAAAGGACTTCCCACTTTCAAAAGGGAAAATGCAAAATGTGAAGCTTGCATTTATGGCAAATAAAATCGGAGAAAGTTTTCCAACAAGTTCATGGCGTGCAAACAGGCGGCTACAACTAGTTCACAGTGATGTTTGTGGACCACTACAACTTCCTTTGTGGATGCAAATATTTCTTACTATTCATTGATGATTCAGCAGAAAATGACTTGGGTTACTTTTTTGAAGAACAAGTCAGAAGCATTGATAAGTTTAAAATTTTCGCCAACTTGTTGAAATGAAGTCAAAGAAAAGATAGGTACTCTCAGATAATAATGGGGGAGAATTCACTTCAAATGAATTCAAAACTTATTGCAGTGAAAATGGCATAAGATGACATCTTACTAATGTTTACACTCCACAGCAAAATGGAGTAGTCGAAAGAATGAATCGCACTTTCTTAGGAATGGCGAGATCCATGTTAACTTTCAAGAGGTTAAGTCCAACATATTGGGCGGAAGCAATTCATATAGCTGTCTACTTAAGAAACAAATCTCCAACTGCTTCTTTAGACGGAATCACACCTTACGAAGCTTGGTTTGGTTTCAAACCTCGAGTTAAACATCTTAGAGTTTTTGGGTCAGTGTGTTATGCCTTAGTTTCGAAAGAAAAACGAACTAAGCTTGACTCAAGAAGTTTAAAATGCACAATGATTGGCTATTCTGATGAGAAGAAAGGGTATCGTCTTTTGACCAATGGAAAATCCATTGTGAGCAGGGATGCCATTTTTGATGAAACTGAGAGTAAGAGTGCTGAAGAAATTGAAAATCTTCTTCACAAGTTAGAAACTAAAGGAAGTAAAAGAAATGGAAAAAGGCAAAGTCAACCAACTTCACCAAATTGGTATGAACTTGATTTTCCTTCCTCTGAAGATGAGTCATCCAGTCCATCTACATCAACAACATCATCTGGGTCTTCTAGCAGTTCATCCGCATCTCCAAGCAGCAGTAGTTCTTCTGACTGTGATTCTCCACATTCTTCACCTGAACGACGAACATCAGTTTATATTAATCCTCCTTACAATGATGGAGACTTTACAGAAGTGCAAACAAGTGAGCACCAACTTCCCAAATGGGCAGTTCAACTTTTGAAAGACGTAAAGCCTGATGAGCAAAATAAAACAGGCACCAGAAGGGCACATAGAAGTGAAGGCAAATTTTCCTTAATAGCAAATGATTTTACTGAACCTTCCACATACAAAGAAGCAGTTAAACATAAAGAATGGCAACAAGCTATGGTTGAAGAATATCAGGCAGTAATTGATAACAACACTTGGAAACTTGTTGATTGTCCAGCAAATGTTAAACCCATAGGATGCAAATGGGTTTACAGAATTAAGTATAATCAGAAGGGAGAACTTGAAAAGTATAAAGCACGACTTGTCACAAAAGGTTTTGCGCAACAGGAAGGCATTGATTATGAGGAAACTTTTGCTCCTACAGCTAAATGGAACACCATCCGATTAACACTTGCATTGGCCGCTTAGAAAGGATGGAAAGTTCATCAAATGGATGTGAAAAGTTCTTTTCTCAACGGGGATTTACAGGAGGAAGTGTATATGACCCAATCGCCAGGTTTTGAAGTTGAAGGACAAGAACATAAAGTCTGCAAATTGATTAAGGCTTTATATGGATTAAAACAAGCTCCCCGTGCTTGGTACGCAAAGATGGACGAATACCTTAAGAAAGTTGGTTTTCAACGAAGTGAATCTGATGATACTTTGTATCTGCGACAACAGGGAAAATATTTGGTCATTCTTGTTATGTATGTAGATGATTTGATCATGATTGGCGACCATGATGATCATATTGCACAGGTGAAAAAGGAGTTACATGCAGGTTTTAAGATGACAGATTTGGGATTACTTCACTACTATCTTGGAGTCGATGTCTTCTAACATCCACATCATATTTTCATTTCTCAAAGTATGCTGCAGAGGTTCTTCAGCGATTTGGCATGCAGGATTGCAAGCCCGTTCTCACTGCCATGGAGCAAAACTTGAAACTTTCAAAATTTGAAGGGGGGAAGGTGGACAGTACTACTTACAGACAGTTGATTGGCAGCTTGATTTATTTGACAAATACTCGTCTTGATCTATCTTATGCAGTCAGTATTCTTTCACGTTTTATGCAGGAACCACGAGACAGCCACTGGAATGCAACCAAAAGAGTTCTTCGATATATCCAAGGAACAAAAGATTTTGGTCTTCTTTATGCAAAGACTAAAAATTTTGTACTTGGTGGATATTCTGATGTCGACTTTGCTGGGAGTATTGATGATCAAGCATCAACATCAGGTTATTTAATGAATATGGGGTCAACAGCAATATCTTGGAGTTGTAAGAAACAAGCTACAGTGGCCACTTCTTCAGCAGAAGCAGAGTACATTTCAGCATGGGAAGCAGCATGTGAAATTGTTTGGTTGCGCAGAATTTTGCAGGAGTTGGGCATTTCTCAGGCAGAAGCTACATCATTATTCATTGACAGCCAGTCAGCCATCAAACTTGCCAAGACCCCAGTTTTTCATTCAAAGACAAAGCATGTGGACACCAAGTATCATCATATCAAATCTCTCATTGCCAAAGATGTCCTCAAGCCAGTTTATTGTCCTTCCGAAGATCAGATCTCGGACATTTTCACGAAACCGCTTGGTAGAATAAAATTTACTAAGTTCAGGGATGAACTTGGTATCTGTTGTAATGTATCTTTGGATCATAGGGGGGAATGTTAGATGATCCAAAAATAAATTTTATCATAGGCTATAAAATTAGAATAAAATAATTATTAATTTGAGATATTAAATTAATAATTATTATTCTAGAATGTTTAATTATTTAATGGAGACTTTTAGAATTAGCATATTGTTGTAACTAGAT
>APFE030905775.1:30600-64646 GCA_000404065.3 Pinus taeda | reverse complement strand
TTGAGTATTTGAAGGATTTGTACCAGATGGACGCGGATTTCAAGGAAGCCTTTGAGGCATGCCAAAATCCTGTCTTAAGAAATACAAACCCATGGCTAGATTTTAATTTACAGGAAGGATTGTTATTTCGAGGTGGACAACTATGTATTCCGGATTGTTCGATGAGGGAAAATCTAGTAAAAGAGAAACACAACGGAGGTTTAGCAGGACATTTTGGCGTTGATAAAACATTGGAACAGCTAGGACATTTTTATTACTGGCCGAAAATGAGTCGGGACGTACAGAGGTATGTAACCAGGTGTAAAATCTGCCAAAAGGCGAAAGGGCACAGCCAGAATACTGGGTTATATACGCCCCTACCAGTTCCAAGTAGGCCGTGGGATTCAGTCAACATTGACTTTGTCCCAGGATTGCCTAGAATGCAACGGGGATATGATTCAGTGATGGTGGTGGTGGATAGATTTTCAAAGATGGCTCATTTCATTCCGTGCTGGAAGACTAGCGACGCCACAAACGTGGCACATCTCTTCTTCACAGCAGTAGTTCGATTACATGGCTTACCCAAAACTATAGTTTCAGACAGGGATGTAAAATTTACAGGACATTTTTGGCGCACCCTGTGGAAAAAGCTGGGCACACAGTTAAATTTCAGTTCTGCGTATCACCCGCAGACTGATGGACAGACAGAGGTGGTGAACAGGAGTTTGGGCAACTTATTGCGAAGTTTGACAGGGGAAAACTCGCGATTGTGGGATCGAGCTCTTGCCCAGGTAGAATTCGCTTATAATGATTCGCCTAATCGGAGCACAGGTCTGAGCCCATTTCAAATCTTATATGGTATGCATCCGCGGGGAGTACATGAATTACGCGACTTAGGATAGCTAGAAAGGAGGAGTGCAGACAGGGAAGATTTTGCCGAAGCAATGAGCGAACTGCACAAGAAAGTTAAATTGAGATTACAGGACAGCACGCAGAAATATAAACAGCATGCAGACATCAAACGGCGTGAGGTACATTTTGAGATTGGAGACGAAGTCCTTGCACATTTGCGTCGGGAATGGTTTCCTAAGGGTACGTATAACAAACTGAAGTTTAAGAAAATCGGCCCATGCAAAATTCTTCGCAAGTTTTCAGCGAATGCATATGAAATTCAGCTGCCACCTGATATAGGTATATCACCCATATTCAACGTGGCAGACCTGTTCCCATATCATGCTTAGGCGGAAGACGAAAAAATGGTACAGCCACAACGGGACACCCAGTTCGAGAGCAGTCTTTGGAAGAAACAGCTACCGTCGGTCAAGACCCATGAGATCGAAGGAATCATCAGCACACAGGTAGCCAAGAAGACGCGTAGGAAGGAGTATCTGCGTTATCTCGTCAAGTGGAAGGACCGTCCAATGGAGGACAGTTCCTGGCTCGACGAGACACAGATTCGGAAGGCGGGCTACTCGGTGGAGGAACTCATGGAACGGAGCCATGAGAACTCTCTTTTACCTCGGCAGCCTGATGCAGGAGCATCTGGTCGACAGGGTGAAGACCGAGAAAGGGCGGACAAAGTTTCTGAAGGAGATTGGGAAAGATGAACAGTTCGACAAATGGACAGCAAGTCTGTCAGAGTTCTTACATTTTTATTTAATTTCTTCCAAAGTCAACTACAGCATTTAGATTCTGTTGGTTAATTTTTATTTATTTATTTTACTTTACTGTAGTAACAGGTGTTAATTATAGTTGTTAGAATTAGATTAATACCAATAAGCAATGTAAACAGCAAACCCTTGTGGGACCAAAGAGACAAGGAAAACAAACAATAGACAGGTAAAGTAAGTTTGTAGTAACTGCCAGGCAAACTGTAATAGAATAACCATCTGACAAACTGTAAGGAATAACTATCTGCAGTTATCTAACTGCCTGTAACTATTGTATAAAAGAACAGACCAAATACCCTAGACGGGTTCAGCAGCTAAGAAATTGAAAGAGAGAATTAGAGAAATATATGTAAAATTCCCTTCATCTAAATTCTGTGCACAAATAGATGTATGAATGAAATACATAAGTCCTCTGTATTAGAAATTTCTATATATATTTTTGTACAATTAAATTCGTGCCGGCAAACACAGTGACAGAGACTCACAAAAGAAGTTCACATATATACTATTGCATATCCAATATCGTTGCAGGCAAATACATGACCGATTTTCCAAATACCACAAGTCTAAAGATAAGCCAAGACCGAGAGTGAGCCACTGGTGAAAGGAAGCGAACAGTGCCGAAGAACACAACGACCCACAGTCGAAACCGGGTAAGCAACAACATCGAAGTTAATCGTAGATTACATATTCCAGTATAATACATTGCAGGCCTGTCAAATTTAAAATTACATGAATGAATCGTGTGATGAGGGTTCGATGAACCGAATCATCCACTAACAGAACCTACAGCAAACCTCTACACTACGGCTACGGGTTGGAGCAACCCAAAACATTAAGCGCTACAACCATTAACCATACAGACGCTGATAACTACAGCAAGAGCAGAGAGCCACGAAAGCATTCAAGTATACAGACTATAGACACAAGCAGACACAGGCAAACCAAAGAGCCACGAAATCAACCAAGGTAAGAACAGAACTACCCGGAGGAATATTGACCGAACTCTTTGCGAGAGCCACGAAACCGGTCACCTGCAACCATTGCAAAGGAATTAAGTTAGGGGAGAAATCCCAGGTTGCAGACCAACGAACTGCACATTGTCAACTGGGCAAACTAGAAACCCTCAACACCAGTAATCACTACAAAATTATAGCGCCATTGACCGAGACAAACAGTAAATACAGAAGTAGAACCAGTCGACTGAGCATAGTCACGAAGAACAAGCAGAATGCCAAGTAAAAGAGCCACAACTTACCCATAAAGCTTGAGTCGGATACACAGACGAGAATACAACATCAAACCACATCGTTTATCCAATAAAACATCAGAAACTTAACAGTGTATCACCATAGACGGATAGCAACCAGAGACGGAGCCGAGCTTCAGAACAAAACCACAGAGCAGCGAAACGACGAGGTGAAAATGACCAAATGAGTGCGAATTGACAAAGTGAAAAGGTAGTAAGGAGATTAGGGTTCGGCAGCTTCGAGGAGGACAGGTGTCGCAGCAAGGACAGGTAAGTACCGTGGGTTGATTGATAATCACCTACCGCATTCAATTGCAAATCAAACCATATTCATTACCCGAATAACAGCGAAGGACCGCGAAGGATTGTGCTGGCGTGGGACCACGTGGGCTGCCCACATCAATCTATCTAATCCTAATAGACTAAAGAATATCAAGTGCTAATTTAAGGGCTTAATCATTATTGTTCTAAGTGATTCTTTTTTTGGATTGTGTTGTAGCAAACAACAACCCCCCCCCACCCATTAATTTTTATTCATAACAATAATGGGGACCCTTTATTTGTTCTAAGTGTATAATTTGATCTTTAATTAACATTTAGGGGCCTTAATGATGCATTTTAACAATAAAACATGCATTGAAGAGAACCACCACATCCTCAACCTAAGCCTTCAAACAAGTGAAAAAGCACAAATTCTCTAAGTTACTTGGGTACCCAGGAACCCTGTAGCTCTTATTTAATTCAATTACCAAAAAAAAACCTATGGGGATGCGGGTTGCCGGGATCCACGTCATCTCTTTCTTGAATGGCGCACTTAGAAAAGTTGGCCTACACTTCCGTTTTTTTGCTAGTATTCATTTTTAAGGAAAATGCTCCACTTCCACCACTTAGCTCTATTAAGCCCGCTAACCCCGAAAGCCCGTAGCCTTTTAAAATTCCTATTTACGAAACCTTGTGCGTATCCAGGTATCTGGGTTCCACATCACCATGGGACATATACGGCCCACATTTATGATTATTTTATGTATGTGGCCCATTTTCGCTCCAATGTTCCGCCTACCCGGAAACCCGTAACAATTTATAATTATCAATTCCAAAAAACTTACGTGCATTTAGGCTTCCAGGTACTCCTCTTTCTCATCCATCCATCCTGCGCCTGATTTCCCTGGAGCCATATTTCATTTCATTTCGGGATTTTCTCCTTCGAGCTATTACTTCACTTGCCCTCCTCTATTTCCTGGATACCTGGAACCCTGAAACCATGGAAACTTTAGTAAATCTTAACTTTGAGTCCTTACAGGATTTCTACTTCTGGGTTATGATATGGCACCTTCACATGACCTCCTTGCCTTTTCCTTGTCCAATCAATTTAACGCTTTTATTGATGGTCTCCATTAGTGCATTTATGGTTAAAAATAAGTTTATTTCACGAGTTTAAACCATTATTTTACTATTCTGTTCATTTGTTTTCTGTAATAGCTCTGCTCTGTTAATCCTTTTGCTTTTTCTATAGGAAAGCATCGATTCATCTTGCCTAGAAGAAATGAAGAAGGCTAAGGCAAAGAAGAAGACACATGTACAACAACCCATTGGTCCATAGACTCCATACATTGAAGTAATAGATGAAAAGATTCCCAGCGCAGGTCTCTTTTCCAATACAGTTTCTACCAGAGATTCAAGGCATTTCTCACAGGAAAACATCTACAAGTATTTCGAGGATGAAGAGCCCCGGGTGATAGTGAGGACAATTTTGGATGATGATGAAACGCCAACTTTAGATGCAACTCCTCAAGATGCGGCAAATTATTTCTTGCATTGAATTGGAGTGAGGCCTTGGCTTTTTCCGTATACAGATATGGTCATATGGGTTGAAGAAAATGTGAATATTACCGAACATAAGTTTCACAAACAAAAAGGCACCATAATTGGCTCATTCACAACAAAGGACATTTAGGCCATGTACCATTTACTAGACCCACCATGCATTTACAAAAAACAATATGTGCAGGACTTCATAAAGAAGCACGGGGCACCTGCAGATTCTATCAAAGATTGGAGAGAAGACTCAAAAAGCACAAAACAAAAGAGAGTAGTGAGTACTCTATAGATTCACTTGCCTCTCCATTTAGTCTAATTGCCACTGTTTTATGTAGATTATACACATATCCCAATATCTCTAAGTTTCTTGATAGTTGGGTTTCCTTAATTGATGGGGCCTCTGAGGGTTATATTTTTTATTGTGCTACTATATTATCCAACAACCGAGCCAAGCACATTCTTGCTTTTCGTATCTCTTGCAATGTGTCTGAGAATAATATACCCCCATTTTACATGTTAGCCTACATCATGGACTGTCTTTGTTTTTCTCTTGATTTCCCAGCTATGGGATGGAAATGGACTCTTTTTGACCCCTCACCAATCCATATCTATCATAGTATATTTTGGGAGTCCAATTACTTTGGTCATTTTTATCAAATTTGCCACCAGGTTCTCATCCCCATCTATGAAATCATATTTGGAACCAAACCTCCCAGAATGTCCCCGAAAGCCATGGAAAATCTCAAAAAAGTTGGGAATTGGTTTGGTGAAGAGTTGTTTACATATATTAGAGTCTTGGTAAGTTATGCGACACCCCATGTCTTTCCCCTCTACATTCCTGACAAGCTTCTGTGCAGGGAAGTAGCTTACTAGATAGTTGGCCATGGGATTACCAAGGCATTGAAAGACAACAACAAGAAAGTTTGGCCTCTGTTTCCTCTATCTTTTGGTATTTTCTCTCTAGCCAATTAGGGTCATGCCGAGAAAGAGTTGTGACCCATTGAAGCATTGAAGTTAGCCACCATCCTGGCTAGGTCGTATGACCCTAATGGAGTAGCAAAACAAGTTGCCATAGCTTCTGGTATTAGAAAATATCTGCATGAGGAACATAAATTTGATGACTTATTTGTTGAAGCCTCCTCTTATAATACAACCTTGAGTAGTGTGGATGAGAAATTGTCAGTGAAAGGGTGAGAACAATTTTTCGCTTTCAGAAATTCAAGATTGGCTCCCTTTCCTATAGACTTATTGCAACTTCCACTACAAAAACAAACCTCTCCGAAGGTCACTAGGTCTCCTACTCAGCAAGAATCTTCCTCTCAACCAGTGGTCCCTCCTCAGTTACAAAAAACAACAAAAACTATTTCTTCAAACCCTGGTGGAGAAATTCATATAGCAGATCTAAGAATAAAAAAGGTTTGGGAATAGTTTGATTAGATCCTGAAACAACCCAAGCAAGGGGAACAAGAAAATGTGATCCTCGGAGGAGAGACTGCTTCTCAACAATGAACTCTACAGAGTAATCCCTCTTCTTAGAAAAATACCATGCTAGAGCAGCTAGTATCTGAGAATGTAATATTCCTAATTAGCTATGCCTAATTGGAATATTCGATTTTGTTCAATTTTTGCTTTTTATAGTTATTTGTAAATAAAAAGTGAGGAAGGGGGAACATAACTCACTTTAGAATAAAAAGTCACTTCCTAGGTAGCACAACATTGTGACTTAAGGGGGAACCAAGGGGGCCAAAGGGGGGACGCAGAAATGAGGCCCAAGTAGACACATGGAGGGACTGCGCAGGAGGGAAGGAACACATGGCAAGAAGGGGATCACAGAGGAGAAGGTGAGCCTAGGGATTGTGAGAGGCAGAGGCTATAAAATAGACATGAACCCCCTCATTTAGGATCATTCAGTTATGTGCATTTGGAGCTAGTTGTTCGACTTCTGGGCACGTTGGCTGTTTAGCTAGTCTGCAGCACTGTTTAGTGCATCGAGTGTCTCCGTTTGGAGATCTCACCCTTAGCCCCGGGGGACTTCGAGTGCCTGCTCGGGCAAGGTTTTTCCTTTGGTGTTTCAGTAGTAGTTTCATCTGCATTCCAGCAGCAGTTTTAGCAGCATTTTGGAGGACTGTGCAGCACTGGGAGAGGGACGCAGTTCATTCTGGTAGTTGTTGGGGGTGGGGTTTACAGGAGTATTTATGTTGTGTGAGCAGGGGACCAGCCCTTGCCTATTGGAGAATTTTGGCAAAGTTTTCAGGTGGAGTTTTAGGCAGGATTTAGAGAGGTTTTCAGAGGCAGCGCAGAGCATTGGAGGAACTGCGCAGATCCCCAAGAGGGTTGTTTTCGGGTGTCAGCCATTCCAAGAAAGCTTTCTGGGTTTTTCTGGGTTTCTTGAGTAGAGCCCGAATCCAGAGTTTCAACTTTTTCCGAGGAGGGGAGTAGCCCCAAATCATAATTTGTTTCCTAGCAGCAGCAGCAACAGTAGCACAGTAGCATCATCCACGCAAAGAGGCCATTCTTGTCATTCTGAGAGTATTTCTTCACTTGCCTTGTGCAAGTTGAGGTGCCATCTGTCTGATCACCTCTTGTACTCATTTTATTTCTCAATATAATAAAATGGCTTAGCATTTTCTCGCTGCATTTCTTGTATCTGCTTATATTTCCGGTTTACATTATTATATGTTGTTCCACTGTTATTTTATCACTGCTGGGTTATTATATCATTTGCACATATTTGGTTGGAGTTTTCGCTGGGGTTTGAGGAATATTCTGGGTTAGGAATATTACAGTGGTATTGGAGCATAGATCTGGCTTAGCTTATGGAGTTGGCAATCTATGACACCGGGGGAAAAACCATACATTTGTTACAGAGGTAGGAGGTACAGAGATACTGGACGTAGGATGGAGAATACCTACGGAGATGAAGATTGTGTTCCTGTGGCAGACGCAGAGCAAGAGGAACCTGTGGTAGACGCAGAATAGAGAGAGCCAGTAGTGGACGTAGAGCAGATGGTAGACGAGGACGGGAAGAGATTTGCGGATATGCTCCTCAAATCAATACAGGATCTGTCGAGACAGATTGAGGTGATGGGGCAGAGATTCACAGCAGTAGAGGCCAGATAGTGTGAGAGCCCACGAGTTTTTTCAGATTGGTGAGGGATCAGGTGCATCCCATCACTTGCCAGAGCAGGGTGATACTGTGCAACAGGTGGCCTCACATGCCCCTACATGCTCTACTATGCCCACTTTCTTAGTGCAGACACGGGGGTCGTAGCCCAGTAGGAGGCAGAGCCCGGACATATGGGCGATTATTTTGCAGAGTACCAGGCCTATGGGCAGGAGTTCAGGGAAGCCCTCTCATTCAGAGATTTTGTTCAGCTCCAGTGGGATAGCAGACCTTGCGGCCATCACAGAGGGTATCGGCATTATCATGATGGTGATACCCACCGTGCAGCGAGTAGATTCCACTTGCCTACATTTGATGGCTCATCAAACAATTCAGCAAAGTCTTGGGTGGAGAAGCTGGACATTTATTTCCAGCTTAACCAGATGTCGGAGGCAGAGGCCATCAAGGTGGCAATGTTGCATTTGGATGGTGAGGCCCAGGATTGGTGGTTTCATGGGATGGTTACACTGGGGCACTCCACAGTGATGACATATACTGAGTTTACCAGGAGACTAATGGAGCGATTTGATTGGAGGGATCCAGAGCAGCATTTTGTTGAGCTGACAAGGCTCAAATAGACGGGGAGCCCAGAGACCTACATTGCAGATTTCTTGAGGGTCTCCGTGATGGTGCCAGACCTCTCCACAACACAGAGGGTCTATATGTATGTTGAGGGGTTAACAAAGCCACTTCGGGGTCTAGTTTGATCCACTAGACCAGCTATGCTCCAGAACGTTATCAGTAGGACTCGGGACCTACAGGATGTTTTGCCCAGGACCCGGACACCTTACCCCCAAAGACAACCCTTTCAGTCTAAGGGGAAGGACGTGAGGATTCCACCTCCAAAGGGGAATCTAGGACGAGTACAGATTGAGGACGATGTTAAGAGGGATCTGAAGAAGAAGCGGTTGTGCTTCACATGTCAGGAGCCGTGGGCACTAGGACATAGATGTGCTGCTGGCAAAGCACATTTTATTGAGGTATTCTCCGAGAACAATGGAGAAGAGGGTGACGAGGAGGATGTGGAGGCAGGAGATAGCCATGCCATACAGGGACCTTTGCCACCTCCACCACCAACAGCAAGTGGTGCATCTTTTGCACCCACGGGAGAGGCCCTTGTAGTGTTGTGAGGAGTTCCCAAGTATCTGACGCTACGCGTACGAGGGACAGTACGTGGCCAACGAGTATAAGTTTTGGTTGACAGTGGGGCAACCCACAACTTCATCGATGCACAGATGGTTGAGCGGAGAGGCATCCAGATAGAGAGCTTCGATGGATTTTCAGTATTGGTCCCAGGAGATCAGACCATGACATGTGCTCATTATGTTCCAGAGCTTTCAGTGATGATGGGCACCTACACATTGATTGACCACTTTTTCGTGGTCGATATTCCGGACACCAACATGATACTGGGTGTTTAGTGGGTTATTACTCTAGGGAAGGTCACGATGGATTACCCTAGAGATGGAGTGGGATGATGAGAAGACAGGGAGGCATGAGAAGATACGGGGGCAACACACATATCCGTCTCAAACTGTGTCGGATCATCGGATGGAGGCAGTCTTCCGGAAGGGAGACATAGAGTGGGCAGTGGAGCTGCATGCATGAGAGGCAGGAACTACAGGGCAGACAGTACATCCAGAGATCTAGTCCATCCTTGATTGATATGCTGTAGTGTTTGGAGAGATTCTACCAGGACAACTATCGAATTGGGGGTTTGAGGACACTATCGAGCTTGAGCAGGGCATCTAGGTAGTGATCACCACCCCCTATAGGCACCCTAAGGACTATCGGGACGAGATCGAGCGGGCTATCCAGGAGTTGTTGGCTCTTGGGCACATTCGACCAAGCACGAGTCCTTTTGCTTCTTCTGTGGTGTTGGTGAAGAAGGACGATACATTGAGGATGTGCATTGACTACAGGGCCCTGAACAAGAAGACCCTGGAGAACAGGTACGCTATACCCAGGATCGATGAGTTGATGGACGAGTTGAGGGGAGCACGATTCTTCTCAAAGATTGATTTGAGATCTGGGTACCATCAGATTCGCGTGAGGGAGCAGGATATTCCCAAGACCGCCTTCAGGTGTCACTATGGGTACTTTGAGTTCTTGGTGATGCATTTTGGGCTAACCAACGCCCCAACTACATTTCAGTCCTGCATGAATCACATCTTCTGTAGTCATTTGAGGAAGTTAGTGTTGGTATTCTTCGATGATATTCTCATTTACAGCAGGACTTGGGAGGAGCATCTCCAGCACATTGAGACAGTATTGTGTATCTTACAGGAGCAACAGTTCTATGCCAAACTCTCCAAGTGTGAGTTTGGGTTGACGGAGATGTTGTATCTGGGACACATCATAGGGGTGGATGGACTAAGGGTCCACGAGGAGAAGATCAGGGCTATCAGGGAATGGCAGGAGCTGAGGAACGTGACGGAACTTCGAGGATTCATTGGCATTTGCACTTATTACCGGAAGTTCATCAAAGGTTTCTCATACCTTGCTGCACCCCTGACAGATTTGACGAAGAAGGGGGCATTCAGTTGGTCAGATACAGTGTAGCGAGCCTTTGACAAGCTCAAGGAGGTTATGAGCAGTTGCCCAGTGCTTGCATTACCAGATTTTACGCAGCCATTTGTCTTGGAGTGTGATGCGTCGGGAGAGGGGATCGATGCAGTATTGATGCAGGGAGGTCACCCTATAGCATTTGAGAGCCGGAAGCGCCTTCCACACGAGAGGTTGTATTCCATATATGACAAGGAGATGCTGGCCATAATGCATGCATTGGCTAAGTACCGACAGTATTTGGTAGGCAACAGGTTTAGGGTGAGGACTGATCACAACAGTCTCAAGTCCTTTTTGGAGCAGAAACAGCTACAGGAGAGGCAACATAAGTGGATCAGTAAGATCCAAGCATATGACTTTGACATTGAGTATGTCAAAAGTAAGAACAACGTGGTAGCAGATGCCCTTTCACGTAGACCATCCACGTTGTCTCTCATGAGCATGGATACATATTGGAGGGCCAGACTCTTAGTAGAGTACTCCAAGGACAGGTTTTCATGTGAGGTTCTGGATGGGCAGGTGACACATGACAGGTACAGGTGGTCGATGAGATCATCTACTATAGGGACCGGATCTTCTTGGTTGAGGGGTCTCAGCTCAAGAAGAAGATACTGCAGGCATCACATGATTCCCCATTGGCAAGACATCAGGGTTTTACCAAAACCTACAAGGCCATTAGGGAGAGGTTCTCATGGAAGGGCCTCAAGGAGGACGTACTCCAACACATCCGGGAGTGCGATGTTTGCCAGAGGAACAAGGGAGAGATGAGCCATCCCACAGGATTATTGCAGCCTCTTCCCATTTCGGAGGGGAAGTGGGAGAGTATTTCGATGGATTTCATCACAGGGTTGCCCATGGTACAGGGAAAGGATTGTATCTTTGTCGTCGTTGATCGACTGGCGAAGTACGCACATTTCTTTGCCATATTCGCACACTATACAGCAGCACTGGTGGCCGAGTCGTTCTTTAGGGAGATCTTCAGGCTACATGGTCTTCCTAAGACCATCGTCAGTGACAGGGACAACCGTTTAATGGGCGGGTTTTGGCAAGAGCTTTTTTGATTGGTGGGAACGGAGTTGACACCGAGTACCAGCTATCACCCACAGACGCAGATAGTTAACAAGTGGCTGGAGGGCTACTTGCGTAACTATGTCAATGGGCAGCAGTGGGCATGGTTGAAGTGGCTGCATCTGGGGGAGTACTGCTACAATACTTCACATCACATGTCCATTGGTATGTCACCATTCTATGCCTTATATGGGTATCATCCTTTATCTTTTGTCGATGTGATGTTTGGTGATAACAGGGCTCCTAGAGTGAAGATTTGGATCCAAGAGAGTTAGGATATCCTCCGAGCTCTCAAGGATAACATGGCTACAACGCAGAACCAGCAGAAGTTGTATGCCGACAAGGGTCGGGTGGAGAGGCAGTTCGAGGTAGGGACAGGTCTACCTACGCTTTACAGCCATACCAACAGTCATCCTAAAGCGAAGGGGCTGAGAAGCTCAAGCCCGCTTTTATGGCCAACAGGGTGATACGTAGGATTGGACAGGTTGCATATGAGTTGGAGCTGCCCCAAGGCAGCAAGATTCATAACATTTTTCATGTATCATGCCTGAAGAAGGCATTGGGGCAGTAGGTGACCATGACGGATGAGCTACCACCCGTGGATGATGAGGGGCATTTGGTATTGTAGCTGGAGGCTATCATTGACACTAGGGAGAGGCGGTTGTAGAGTAGGACGGTCCGGGAATTCTTGGTAAGGTGGAAGAATTTGCCAGATGAGGATGCCACTTGGGAGAGTGAGGATATCTTACAACATCCATCACTTTAGTTGCTTGAGGACAAACAACATTTTGCCGGGGGAGATTGTAATATTCCTAATTAGCTATGACTAATTGGAATATTCGATTTTGTTTGATTTTTGCCTTCTATAGTTATTTGTAAATAAGAAGTGAGGAAGGGGAAACATAACTCACTTTAGAATAAAAAGTCACTTCCTAGATAGCACAACGTTGTGACTTAAGGGGGAACCAAGGGGGCCAAAGGGGGACGCAGAAATGGGGCCCATGCAGACACATGGAGGGACTGCGCAGGAGGGAAGGAACTCATGGCAACAAGGGGATCACGCAGGAGAAGGTGAGCCTAGGGATTGTGAGAGGCAGAGGCTATAAAGTAGAGAGGAACCCCCTCATTTAGGATCACTTAGTTATGTGCATTTGGAGCTAGTCGTTCGACTTCTGAGCACACTGGCTGTTTAGCTAGTCTGCAGCACTGTTTAGTGCATCGAGTGTCTCTGTTCGGAGATCTCACCCTTAGCCCCGGGGGACTTCGAGTGCTTGCTTGGGCAAGGTTTTTCCTTTGGTGTTTCAGTAGTAGTTTCATTTGCATTTCAGCATCAGTTTTAGCAGCATTTTGGAGGACTGTGCAGCACTGGGAGAGGGACGCAGTTCATTCTGGCAGTTGTTGGGGAGTGGGGTTTACAGGAGGATTTATGTTGTGTGAGTGAGCAGGGGACCAGCCCTTGCCTATTGGAGGATTTTGGCAGAGTTTTCAAGTGGAGTTTCAGGCAGGATTTAGAGAGGTTTTCAGAGGCAGCGCAGAGCCTTGGAGGAATTGCGCAGATCCCCAGGAGGATTGTTTTCGGGGGTCGGCCATTCTAGGAAATCTTTCTGGGTTTTTTTGGGTTTCTTGAGTAGAGCCCAAATCCAGAGTTTCAGCGTTTTCCGAGGAGGGGAGCAGCCCCAAATCATCATTTGTTTCCTAGCAGCAGCAGCGTCTACGCAGAGAGGCCATTCTTGTCATTCTGAGAGTATTTCTTCACTTGCCTTGTGCAAGTCGACGTGCCATCTATCTGATCACCTCTTGTACTCATTTTATTTCTCAGTATAATAAAATGGCTTAGCATTTTCTCGCTGCATTTCTTGTATTTGCTTATATTTCCGGTTTACATTATTATATGTTGTTCGACTGTTATTTTATAACTTCTGGGTTATTATATCATTTGCACATATTTGGTTGGAGTTTTTGCTGGGGTTTAAGGAATATTCTGGGTTAGGAATATTACAGAGAAGACACCATTGGCCACTGAGCCTGAGGTAGAGATTATTCTTGCTAATCCTGCTTCTAAAATCTTCCTCAATATTGAGGAGATTCCTCCAATGGACATCTTTTACAGCCCAATGCACAAAGCTATGGTTAAGATAGGTAGAAATAAGATGAAAATTGATGAATCCCATGCTTTATTCCTAGGAAAAGCATCTCAAGCCACTTCTCTTGAAGTTCTTTGGAAAGGTTCCTTTGCTGCCCCTGCTGAAGAGCTTGGAAAATTAACTCAGTTTACAGGTGCATATGCTTTTGCAACCATGAATAAAGAAATAGAGGTGCAAGAATTGCTAAGAGAAAAAGATGAAAATATTGCTAGTATGGGGAAGAATTCATGAATGAAAAATACTAATTGAGGGCACAGTCTCAGTTGAACCAAAAGGATATCACATTGGCAAAATTGCAAAAGCAGTTCAATACACTTCAAATTCAGCATGCAGAGGAAACTAAGTCAAAAGATGGACAACTCGGGAAATCATAGTAGAAACTGGAACAATTGCAGGCCGAGACTCCTCATGTGGTGAAATTCAAACAAGAAGCCTAGACCTTAATCCTCAGCTCCAAAAGCGGCGACAACTTTTCTATGAAAAGATGGAATTGATTCAGGTACAATTCAAACTGGGTAATACATTGATTGATGAGCTAGTGTATATGATAACATATTATGATGAAACCAAATTAGACTTCAATGAACTACTAAAATGGTAAAACATTGTTGAGGGGAAGAAATATGAATTTCCTAAAATTGATGGAATGCAAAAGTCAATTATTTTCGAAGGATGGAAAGCTAGGATTCATTTGGTGAAGAAGCTTATCAATGATGCAAGAGAGTTATCAAATTCCATAGCTGAATCCATCAATGATTCCTTAATCAAATTGAATTCGCAGTTGTCCAAAAGATTCCTTGCTAGATTTACAGAGGTTGCTCAAAGATTGGATTGAAGAGAGGGCGAAATTTGTTAAGAGAATTGACCAATTGGCTAAAGTTAATCTTCAACTCAATTGGCAATTCTTGGTCAAGCCTCATAACCATTGGTTGGTTCAAAAGGCACTCATTAATACTTCCATCCAAATGTTTCTACCTTTGAGAGCATCTATCTTCAGCTGCCATGTGCACATCAAGCCTTGTTCCCCTCTAGAGCTGACATCACTTCTAGATATTCAAAGGTCATGGCAACGAACTATTGGCTTGTCATCAACTAGTTGAGAGTTGTTACAACCATTTACTTTTTATGTTAATTTTGTTATGCTTTAGGTGAACATTTTTTGGAGAGTAGTTTCACTCCTTGTTGTAATGAACACTATAAATCCCCCTCTCGAACTCATTGTCATGAATTCTGAATTTTGGAGAAAAAGCAAAGATTTTGTTACACTTTTGTACTCAAGTTTTACTTTAATATAATCTGAACCAATTTCAATTTTAGTATGCGTAGATTGCCAACAATATGGGTACTTTTATCAGCTCTGTATGCATTCTATTTTTAAAGGAATTGTTTCAAATGATTAAATATTGTTCATGTGTGCTCTTTTATTAATTCTAGCATTATCACTTTTGATGTGTGCGAATTAAATTACATAACATATAGTGAACAACGAAATCACTTTTCTTCCATATGTGATGAACTTATAATTAATTTGATTAAATATTTAATCAAATTAATTCTTTAATTGATTTTAAAAATGTTGATTTGTGAGAATCTTTATTGTCATGAAACAGTGTGATCTTTCTAGAACATATGATTTGGTATACCCGGCAAAGTATATGGATTAGATTAATTTTAGTTGATATATTAGTTTATTTTTCATTTTATCAGTTATCATCACCATCCACTCCATCTCCATTCATAATTAGTTTTCACGAGGAACTAAACCCAAAATACCAGTCGGAACCACCACCTTCAAATGAAAAGACCCTGAGAATCTTTATTGTCATGAAACAGTGTGATCTTTCTAGAACATATGATTTGGTATACCCGGCAAAGTATATGGATTAGATTAATTTTAGTTGATATATTAGTTTATTTTTCATTTTATCAGTTATCATCACCATCCACTCCATCTCCATTCATAATTAGTTTTCACGAGGAACTAAACCCAAAATACCAGTCGGAACCACCACCTTCAAATGAAAAGAACCTGATTTGGGGCTTTGACTGGTTGGATTACCAAATGTTAATGCTGTCATTTTTGGCCATCAACAGACTGGTATAATAATATTAGTGGGTTTCTCTAGCATTAGCAGTCTCTTGAAGTTTGGTACATTCTCTAAATGATCCTTGAATTTGTTAACCAATTGTATGGGCCTCTCTTTCTTGCCATGAGGATAGCCTAGCTTCATGATTGCATTGTTAGAACTATTCTTGCATCTTTGCATGACATCTCATTGTTAGTTAGTTGTATTTTTGTCTTTTCTTGACATTGCATGCCGAAGTTAACCATTTTTTCACCCAGCGTAAATCTAGTTGTCTTTGTTATTGGTTGAGTGACCTATCTCTGTTAGCAATCTCATTCTTCTTTGTTGTGTTTCAAAAAATATTGCTCTTAGGTTTTGAATGTTTCTCTTATTCCTAAAATGCTTCGTAGCACAAGTGAAAGAGAACTCTAATGGGAATATTTGAGATCGTTGCTAATTGACACATTAAGTGATTCTAGGTGTTAATCTTGTTTCTCTAAATTGTTCTCTAAGTGCTCTATGAATTGCTCTTATCATCTTGCATTGAGATATATCATTGCGAGCTTCTTGTTTTAAGTCTTTTAATCTTGTTGAATAATTTAACATATTTAATAATCTCATTGAAGCAATCACTCATATCTTGCATCTTCATTCTAGGTTAGAAGTGCACCTTTAAAATTTACCTCCAAGCATAAGCTTGGTTGTAAGGAAGATAGGGCCACCTTTCTCACACAATTTGCAAAGTCTAGACCCTAATCCGCAGTTAACACGGTGACCTTGTAGTCCTATTGTGGGAAATCCCTTGAGGAACGGAGGCAGTCAGGTAGTTAGAAATCCATGGGAGGTATCGTTAATGAGGCCTTAGCATCCTTCCTTTGGACTTCTCTCTACAACTTACACATAAGACTAGCTTCAAAAGAATTGAGGGAAATGATACATCTAGAGTAGGCATATAACAAAAATTGACCAAGATCCTGCATCTCACAAAGATTTAGGTCCTGCACTTCATTTATAATAGATTTTGCATCTTGCAGCAATTGCTCATCCGGTAACTTGAAGCATTAATCTATATTGGGCAAGTAATTAATCTTAAAGGCATTGGTTGTTGAGAAATCTAAGGGCATCTAGACTAGGTGATTTCTATTACTTTGATAAATGTTTGCGATATCTTTTTACTTATCTTGATTAACTTCTTCTTCAACTTGATTATTATTGTGTTCTTATCATCAAACAACTACCAAACAATAAAGAACATTGAAACAAGAGGACACAAGATATAGGCTATCAGCCATGGCCAAAACCTCTCCTTTTGAGAGGAAAACCCGCAATAACTCTTCTCTTCTTATAAAACTTCAATTGACGAATTCCAAGACCTCTGACCCTTGACCAAGACTCTTCCAAGACCAAGTAAACCTTCCTTCTTGATTTGCACAACTTCCAGCAACAAACATCGATCTTCAAACAACTTTTTCAGCAACTTTGACCACCAGCAACACTTTCCGCAACTTCGACCTAGTAGATTCACAACTTCGACCTTGATGCAGCTTCATAGCTTTGACCTTGCAGATTCATAAGCTTTAACCTAGAAGCAACTTCACAACTTTGACCTAGAAGCAGCGTCACAACTTTGACCTTGCAACTTCATAATTTCTACCTAGTAGCTTCAGAATTTCGTTTTGTCCAAAAACTATAGAAACCCTAACACAAGAGAGAGAAAGAGGCCCAAAACTTCGATCTTTCTCTTCTTCTTCTTTTTCATTCCTTTTCCAGCTTCTATCTTAGGAGATCGAATTTGCTTGAGAGTGTGTCCAAATGAGGTTGAGTTCCTTCTTATTTATAGGCTTTTGAGGGCTAGGAATTGCTATCTCTAGGCCGACTTGCCCCTTCATGTAGGCCGACTTGATTTTTGTGCCATGACGAGGTATTGGAGGGTCTTTTGACTCTACTTTGACTCAGATAAATTTTCTTTACAATATGTAACATGCCCAAATAGGTCTTCGATACATGACAATGACTAAATTGACTTTATGAAAAACCTAGAAACACTCAATGGGTGTTTGACCTAAAAATAAACTTTCCTTGGGCATGAAACCCATGCCTCAAGAATAACAATAATAAATTTATTTTTCTCTTTTCATTAAATACATAAAATCATGATTACATGTCATTATGAAAACCAAACCTAGTTACATTTTTCAACATTGGTCTCTCATTCATAATCTTAAGGAATCTAATCAAATTTTGCTTAATAATTTTACTTGCCACCTAATTTTAACTCAAGTTTCTAGGTCATTCAGTTGTGTCCAATGTGAAAAAAGTCGAAGTCGGGATTAAATTGACAAGGGTCCAGGAATTGAAAAAGTCGTTAAAGTCTGGAGATTTTGAAAAAGTCGACAAACTTAAAAAATACAAAAATATTCAATTTTTTTTTAGCATCTAAAGTATCCACAACATCAAATAAATGCATTTCCACATAAACATGTAAAGCAATCTAATATATAATATGTATATGAAGTCTAGTGCTACATCACATATCAAAATAGTGAATCAAGTCCTAAATCTTGAGTCCTGTCTCAGTCTTAGCTCTCAAGAGTCAAAATATCAACAAAAAATACAATAAATGTATATCATGAGTCATCTACATTGCATAAAGTAATCAGTCACTAAGATCCTCTGCCCCTCTTACGAGAATAGGGAATGGCTTTGCCTTTCCTCTAGAGGAAGAAGGCCCTACCCCTGCGGATACAAATGGACTCAGTAGTGCTCTAGAAACCAATGAAAGAGGTGGCCTTTGTCCTCTGCTGCTGCCCTTCCTCTAGAGGAAGAAGGCCCTACCCGTGCGGATACAAATGGACTCAGTAGTGCTCTAGAAACCAATGAAAGAGGTGGCCTTTGACCTCTGCTGCTGCCCATACTAGATGATGTCACCTCCTCCTCCTCCTCCTCATTATGCTCTGCGTCCTGACCTTGCTCCTCCTCCTCTACGTCTAGCTCTCCCTCCCCTGCAATTGCTACCTACTCTGCTGCTAGTGCCTCTAGATCCACATCTAACCAATCAGGGGTCGAGTCCATGGTCGACTTCCCAGTCTCGACCCTCCATGCAACAGAGGTATCAATATTGTCCAATGAGATGGATTCCACACCAGGATTTTTTTGAAGTTGTCTCACCCACAATCGAAGATTGTAGTAGACATAGACCATGTCATTGAGGTGTCGGGACTCCAATCTGTACTAGGGTCATAAATTGTAAATTAGTACTTAGAAAATTTAAATAATAAAAGTAATCAAATGAATTCAAAAATATAATTTGAAATTTTTTTACTTGTTGAGATTTTTGTTGTGTATTTTGTCCAATACACTCCAATTGCGCTCACACCCAGAGGAACTGCATGTTTGGCTGAGCACTCGAAGGGAAAGCTTTTGGAGATGGGTTACTCTGCCACCATAGCTTGTCCACCAAGCATCTACAAGTTAAAAGAAAAACAAGAAACATAAAAAAAAAAGTTAAAACATTGAAATTCTAAACTTGAAGCAAATTATGAAGAGACAATGAATTATGAAATTTGAAAGTTGAAACAAACTGAAGGTTACTTGGCATTTTGGTCGTCCTATTCTTAATAGCCATGGTAAAACCAAATGTGCCACCTACCATCCTATATATCTCCATTTCTTTAGAAATATATTCTCATTATTGCTCAGATGACACCATCCTCTCAACATAAGTGAATAATCCATCCATCATCTCGGCATCAAATTTGAAACCACAGGAGTAAGAAAATGCAGGGTTGAGGTAGATACCTACAGCATGAGTGGGGCGATGGAGGGTATTGTTCCATCGCTCATCAATCACTCTCCATATGACCTGTTGTTTATCTAACTCCCTGTCTCCCTTATCTTCATAATAAGCACGCATGGCTTCTTTGGCCCTATCAATGGCCTCATACAAATAGGCCATTGCGGGCTTGTCTCCATCAACCAATCGAAGAACCCTTACCAAAGGTTTTGAATGTGAAAATTTGGTTACCTGGTTCCTACTGCAATAAACTAATGATATTTCTCCTATTTGTTAAATTACTTGCAATTTTCTATGGCAAATATTGAAATACATACACTGCAGTCTACACAAAATAAAATACTACGAAAACTAAATACTCCACTGGAGAGAAATAAACACACACATATACACTGTTGTTTTTGGACAAATTTCCTTGGAAAAACCCAATGTGGGAAAACCGATGCAACAACTGAGAGTTTTATTTATTATGTAGTAGTAATCTGAGTACTAATCGTTTGACGCCCAAACCGTCACTCTGATATAGAGAAATAATGAGAAGGAGACAGAGAGAAAAATCTCACACTGCCACTGGCGATCCAAATTTGATCCAGGCTCTGGATGGCTAGCCCCACGCTGCCTCTGCGTCAGCCTACGCAGATCTGCGTCACGGTCTCTGGGCTTTGCCTCACCTCCTCTAATCTCCTGTTGGTTGAAACATCGATCCTTTGGCCCTAGTCTCACACCTCGGCTTTTGGCTCTAGAATTCAACTTTCTCATCTGAATCTCAGACTCCCTCTAAAGCTCTGCACTGCCTTTGCATGGCACTATGTTGCCTCTCTAAACCTCTCTTTGTCTTCTTTGCCTTGCACTCATTGGATCTGGAAAACTCTCCTCCAGTCTACTATCTATGCTCCTCTCACTGCGTCGACTTTACGAAGTCAATTCCGGCAACTCACCACTGCTACTTAGGAAATCGACTTCCCAGCGAAATCGAACTGCACAAGTGTATTCTCCAAGTGCCCATCAAACTCCTCTTTATAATCTCTCGTTGGAGCACCAACGACCAAGATTAAAACATAATCAAGGGCTAAGATTAACTGGGAGTTGATCCTCGTCTTCTTCTAGAAGATTCACACTTGATTTAATTAATACCCTTTAATTAACCAGATTTCCTAAGTTTAGACTTAGAAAACCATTTCAAAAAGGTAATTATTTTGATTAAATCATCTCTAGGTGGAATTTTCCCAAAAGATTTCTGGGTATTGGAGAATGCATGTGTCTTAGCTTCTGTGCAAAATCTCGAGGCAAGAGCACATCCGATGCTACAAAAATCAACACTCCCTCTTAGCGAGGAATGTGCTCTAGTGCTGCAACCCACTGAAACATCACTCTGTCTCTGCACCATCTCCTGCTGCGCTACTGATGTCTGACTCTACTGCTCACCAACTACTGCGCAACTTTGATATGAGTTGCATCTGTGCTGCTGCTACTGACCCTCCTGAACTGCTGCCAACACTGCAACCTATCCCATCTGTTGTTTCTACAACTGCAACATCTGCAATGGAAAAGCATCCAAAAACACTGAAACCACTGTGGTCAGTATGATGCATCCGTCGTCCGAGTTCTGACTGTTGTTAGCGTTTGCGCTGTCACTGAAGCCTCTGCGTTGTTGTTGACTTTGCTCTGTGCCAACTGCACTATTGCCAACTCTCCTCTGCGCTGCTTAGTCTCAGACTGCTACTAGCTACTGTATCTGTCACTTTGGCACTTGACTGCACCAACTACCACTCAACCATCCTGCTATTGCATGTGTTGGGCTCCCGTAGCAAGGTACTGATTCATGAGGTGGGCCTCCTCAAGAATCTTGCCCATCGTGTAGCTCTCTGGTGCTACAATTCCAGATCACCCCACCTCACCCCTGGAGGTAACTCAGCGATCATGGCAAACTCTTCCTCCAGTCTGGAGGATAGCTTGTTGATCTCAACAGATGTAGCCTGCTGATCTCGCTTGTCCTCTTTGTCCTTCTTTCTGGGAGGACATTGAGTGCTGTAGTGGCCCAACTCACCACACTTGAAGCACTTGATCTTCGAAATGTCTTTCTTTCTTCTGCTCTGCTTCTGCTACCCCTTTGATGCAAGGGCCACGTCCTCCTCTTCCTTCACCTACTTCGTCCCACTGCTTCTACTGACACTGATGGTGGCCTTCACTAGATTGCGCCTCATTTCCTCCTGCTGCAGATCAGCCCACACACGTTGCCAAGATGACAATTTTTCTCTACCAAGGATTCTCTAGACAAAAACTTGCCAATCTTCAGAAACTCTATTCAATGCTAATCATACAAACTTTGAGGGTTGGGCGCTGACCCTATTGAAGCCAGCTGGTCCCGGACATCCTGAAGCCACTTAAGGAAGGAGTCTACATGCTCCCCTCTCTGCATCCTTGTGCATCTTAGCTTCTCCTCTAAGTACATCTTCCGTTGCTTGGAAGATCATTCGTACAACATAGCTAATGCTTCCCACATCTTCTGGGCATTATCATTTCCAGCTATATGGGATACCACATGATCTCGAACTTCGTCGAGAATGATCTTCTTAGCTCTCGCCATCTCAGCCTTATACTTCTTTAGCGGATCTGCATTGACAGGTACAACTACCACACTATCGACATAAGTTTTGAGATCATGCTCATCTAGAAGGAAGGAGATCCTAGCCTTCCAGATCACATAGTTGGAGGCTCCATCCAACCGATCTTGATCTCTCAACCTAGTTGATGCCATCTCTCCTAAAAAAAGTCGAATTGCTTCCTCTTCTCCTATGCGAATATGTTCCCTAGCTATTCACACTCCCTTTTGGAGTGAGAAATCCTGCACACAGCTACTGCTGCTCTGCGAAGAAAATTTGAACTTCTTTCCTAGAATTCCTTTGAGGAAGGAATTCCCTCAATATGTGCTCTTCTCTCCTTTTGACGTTATTCTTTGAGCAACTGCTGCAAAATAATTGCGTCCCAGTTGAAGATCCGCTCTGCAAGGAAACTATTGCTACTCCCTTTGCCTTTGGTACTCTTCGATCTGGGAAATTTTGTTCTTTGTTGACTCACTCAGAGAAACAATTCCCACGAAAAATTGACCCTTCTAGCCAAGGAAATACGCTGTCCCTGAGGGTTTGGATTTGCTGCTTATGCAGAAATTCGAATTGCCTCCTTCCTTCTGCGCTGAGCTCTCCGACTTAAGATCTGCGCTCTAATACCATGTGAAAATTTGGTGACTCGATTCCTATTGCAGCAAACTGATGATATTTCTCCTATTTGTTAAATCACTTGCAGTTTTCTACGGAAAATGTTGAAATACATACACTGCAACCTACACAAAATAAAACATTATGGGAACTAAATACTACACTGGAGAGAAATAAACACAGACATATACACTGTTGTTTTTGGACAAATCTCCCCAGAAAAACCCAATGTGGGAAAACTGGTGCAGTAGCTGAGGGTTTTATTTATTATGCAGTAGTAATCTGAGTACAAATCATTAGATATACGCAAACTAGAAATCTGATATAGAGAAATACTAGCAAGGAGATAGTGATAAAAATCTCACACTGTCACTGGGAATCCGAATCTGATCGAGGCTTTGGATCGCTGGCCCCACGCTACCTCCGCGTAGCTTCTGCGTCGGCCTACAAAGATTTGCGTCAAAGTCTCTGGGCTTTGTGTCACCTCCTATGATCTCCTGCTAGCTGGAACTTCGATCCTCTGGCCCTCCAATGTCACACCCCAGCGTCTGGCTCTAGAATTTGACTTTCCCAGCGGAATCTCAGACTCCCTTTGAAGCTCTGCGCTGCCTCTGCGTGGCACTGCGTTGCCTCTCTGAATCTCTCTCTGTCTTCTTTGCGTTGCACTCCTCAGACCTGGAAAACCCTCCTCCGGTCTACTATCCTTGCCCCTCTCTCACTACTATGAATTTATTAAGTCACTTCAGGAAACTCTCAGCTGCTACTCAGGAAATTGACTTCCCAGCAAAATCTAACTGCACAAGTGTATTCTCCAAGTGCCCATCGAACTCCTTATAATCTCTTGTTGGATTACCAACGACCAAGATTAAAACATATCAAGGGCTAAGATTAACTCGGAGTTGATCCTCATCTTCTTCTAGAAGATTCACACCTGATTTAATTAATATGCTTTAATTAACCATATTTCCTAAGTTTAGACTTAGGGATCCATTTAAAGAAGTTAATTATTTTAATTAAAACATCTCTATGTGGAATTTTCCCAAACGATTTATGGGTATTGGAGAATGCATGTGTCTTAGCCTCTCTACAAAATCTCAAGGCAAGAGCACATCTGATGCTACAAAAATCAACATTGAAATGACACACACCTTCTCTACTCCTACCCAAAAGCCCTAATCATATGAAACTAATCTGCATATGCCCTCTCCCTCTAGTTTGCGGCTAATAGATAAAGCATGCGAATCTTGCGAAAGAAACATGCTCTTCACATCCCACATAGAATTAAACAGAGACTGAAGAGATATGAAAGTAGTGGCAAATCATGTAATGACAGGACACACCAACTCTTTGTTGTTGGTGAATCTTCTCATCCAGCTAAGCGCAGATGCATGATTATATACAAATTTTGTTATGCTCCTAGATGGTTCAACAATATCCCTCACAAGAGGAATCTTACCTATATCCTCCAACATCAAGTCAATACAATGAGAAACACAAGGTGTCCAAAACAAGTTAGGATACCTCTCCATAAGAAACCTGCCAACTGCAACATAATTTGCACCGTTGTTCGTTATGACTTGGACAACATTTTTTTGGCCTACTTCCCGAATGAAGATGTCCAACAACTCACATAATAAATGTGCATCTTTAATGTGTGGATATGCATCAACAAATTTCATAAACATTGTCCCCTTGGGAAAACTAACCAAGAAGTTAAGAAGGGTCCTACCCTTCTAGTCAATCCAACCATCTGACATGACTTTGCATCTAGTGTATTTCCATGATGCCCTAAAATCCTCCAATGTAGCAGTGCAATTAGTCTTTTCATCTTGAATAAGAGGCCCTCTCAACTCTGCAAAGGTAGGGGCTTTGTACCCTGGGCCAACGACAACAACAACATCAAACATAGGTTGGTAGAATGGGTTTGTCTTCGCAATGTTGAAAGGAACATCACTCGATAGAAGACATTTACTGATCAACCTATTGGCTTTTGCCTTTTCCTTATTTTTAAGTGCCAATTTCATGCTAGGTTATGCACTAGGTGTGGTTCTAGGAACAAAAAAAGATGAGAAAGCTGAGGGGTTGGGACATGTGGGTGTGGAAGGTGACGCTAAAGAACCATCACTTCCCCCTGTTGAAAAGTGTAACTAGGTCCGGTCTTCATAATGAAATGTGATTGTGACCTTTGTAAATGATGTAATGAAGAAAATAAAATTATTTTTGTAAGCCTTGCTTCATGGGTTTCATGAGAAAGTGATTTTATTTTAGATAGCTCCCATTGAGAGCCTTAGGATTGGTCATTAAAAGTCAAAGAGTCTATGTCATGTATGAAGAGAACCCTTCTTTGGGATATAACAATGTATTTGAGTCTATAATATGTCTAGAAAACCCTCCAACAAAGTCAGCCTCAAAACAGTGAAGAATTCATGTCGGCTCTCCATGAAAAAACACACACCTTTAGATGGACATGTCGGTTTATTTATAGGACGAACTACTATATATATAAGTGCAGGCTCTTCGCATTTCAAATAGAGAAATCCAAGAATATCTTTGAGATTTTCGGATGGCAATTACAGTGAGAAATTCAGAAGTCTCTTTGTGGCTTCAAAAGGGCAGTGGTAGTGAAGATAAGTTCAGAACTCTATTACAGTCATCAAGTAAGTTCAAATCTCTGTTTTTGGGTAGATAGATACAACAAGAAGGTAGAATGAACAATTTGCGCAAATCACAGTTAAGGGAATTCAGATCCTTCTTGATTTCGCGAAGATGAGCATAATAACTATTTCAAATCTACGTGATCAACAGTTCAGATGAAATGCAGAAGACTGTCTTAGTAAAAAGGATCCGGTCAAGTGTACAAGATGATAGAAGATAAGCTCAGTGTCTCCCTATCTCGGTGGGACATCAAGTGCAGAAAGACAATACTGATGATACAATAGTTCGTTGCAAACATAGTTCGCTGAAGATACTATTGTGTTGAGTTTCCATCTCAGACAGAAGGGCTCGTTGAAGGAATCAATGAAGTCAAGAGAGCAATGAAGATCTCGGTATCAAAGGCAGTGATGAAGATCTCGGTGATGGCAAGGTCGAAACGAAAG
The DNA here is from genome assembly GCA_000404065.3 of Pinus taeda. Classification (NCBI taxonomy): domain Eukaryota; kingdom Viridiplantae; phylum Streptophyta; class Pinopsida; order Pinales; family Pinaceae; genus Pinus; species Pinus taeda. The sequence goes on along the minus strand of APFE030905775.1, from coordinate 38,818 downwards.
AAGAGTGATTGTCAAGAGGACTTGTGTTTTGATCTTGGAGAGACTACTAGGTCACAGGTCTTGGTCTTGGTATTTGTCAATTGGAATCTCTATAAGAAGAATTTGTATGGGTTTTCCTCTCAAAGAGTGAGAGGTTTTGGCCCTGTTTGATAGCTTACATTCTGTGTCTCTTGTCTATTTATGTTCATGCATTGGTAACTGTTTGATGAAGAAGAAAAATAATAATCTAAGTAAAGAAGATCATAATATAAAGAAGTAAAAGTATTCACAGGGCATCACTAATTGAAGAGAAATCACCTAATAATAATGCCCTATATTTTTCAACATGGTATCAGAGCTAAGCTGCTGAAGTCAAAGGAAGGGAATCTAATCAAAGAGACATTGAAGGATCGAGTTTCAAGAAAGGCATCAAAGCAAGTTGGAGGTTATCAAAGCAAAAGATCAAGATATACATTGAAGAATCAAACCCTAGATCGAAGAAGCAGTCTACAACAACAAAAGTTTTGGATCTTATAGTCATCATCAAAAGACCACAAAGACCCTCATCAAGTTATCTACAAAGCTAGGTAGCTCGAAGTACTTTAAAGTCGAAGATCACATAATCTTGGAGAGAGTCAAAATCCTGGAAGCATTTCTGATCTACACTACAAGAGAAGTCGAAGTATATTGAAGGCGAGAAGGCATTTTCTTCATCTTCAAAGCTATAAGGCAAGCTCCCTATCGTTGCAACAAGAATCCCCTCCTTATCCTTGTAGAAGATCATCCGAGGAAGCAGCAAAACATCCTCATCTATCACCATCAAGAAAAGAAGCTAGATCTCCTCTATTGAAGAAGGGCCTTTTCATTCAGAAGAAGATCATCCATAAGGAGCACTAATACATATTCTTCAACCATCATCAAAGTGATCTAGTTGAAAATTTTATCTTCACTTGTCAAGCAAGTATCTTTCATTCTTTAATCAATTTGATAAAATGACTTCGTGTTTGCAAGAAGATCTAGAAGCTAGTTGGGTCATTGAAATTCCTTGCATGAAAAAGGAGGATAGACATAGTCCTCGAAGAAAGTGAAGTCATTGAACACATCAATGAAAAAAGTCTCCTTTGAATTCATGGAAAGTGATTCTTATGAAAGGTCCCCTCATATGGCAATATTGGAGACATCAAAGAGATGTATATGATAAGCTCATAAAACTATTCTCTAAAGACACGATAAAGAAGGTTGCATGACTTAGATATGATCTACAAAAAATTGAAGGTATCAAAGAATGAAGGATATCTTCATAAGATCTCAACTGCGAGATTTGGGAGAGATGATAGAAGATATTCACCCTTGTTCTAAATGCAAGATAGAAGAAGACAGGTTGAGGGAAAAAGTGTTGAAGGTTAAAGGACTCAAACATTTGCAAGAAGGAAAGGGAAGTTTGGGAAATTTGTTCCTCAGAAAAGAAAGAAGAAGCATAGCTGAGATTCAATGTTATGGATTATGGACATTATAGGAAAGGTTGTCTGAGAGAGACAATATCAAAAGAAGAGAAGAAATCCATATCGCCAAAGAAGTGGAGTCGAAGAAAAGAAGTCCAAGAAAAGAGGAAGTAAGAGATATCTACTATGCTGAGATAGTCTCCCTCACAAAAGGTCTTATCATAGCTCCTAAATATTTTTTTATAATATATCGCTATAATAAATAATAAGATGCATCATGGCATCATATAAGCATTAGAAGTAAGAGCTCGTGACATCACTATAGGAAACATGAAATATGTTTGATAGTCAACTATGAAGGTCATAGCTCTTGAGGACCTCATTGGAAACTTAAGAAAGGGAAGAAGTCATCTAGGATAAGTCTCATCATACATAAAGTCAAAAGGAAACATCTGCTGGATAGGGATATGCAAGATCCTCAAGATTCTTTGATGGAATCTTCATTGGAAGATTCACCAATCCAGAGAGGAAGCAAGTGTTTCATCAAGAACTCCAACATGTGGAATTCATGGTATGATGGTATGATGACATAAGAGATGAAACAAATCAAGGGGTTAAAGATCATTTCACTCAAGGAAGTTGCTGAAAGAAGCCTAGATGACCTAAAAGTAAATGAAGTATGCATGATTGTATTTGATTTTATAAAATCATGTTGTATGGTTCTAGGTAACTTGGATCACTTATATATTTTGAGAAGAAAGGAAAGGTATATCCTCCTATGAAGGCATGGGTCACACTAGATGAAATCAACATAATATGTCCTCATATGGAGTATGAGGTGGTTGACTACAATTGAGGAACTCTAAATGGAAACTCCTAGGAATAAAATTTGTGAAGAAAAGGAAGGAAGAGATCACGAGATATGCAACCATGGTAAAGGAAATCAACATCCGAAAGACCAAAAAGATTTGACTAGGAAATCTCTCGGAAAAGATATGAAGACTGTTGGAAGTCTGAAAAACATGGAGACCCTTGACAATGGATCTCTTTGGGAGATATGTCAACATGTGTGCAGGACGTTGATGCAAATCAACATCCGAAAGACCAAGAAGATTTGACTAGGAAATCTCCCGGAAAAGATATGAAGACTCTGTTGGAAGTCTAAAAAAGATGGAGACCATTGACAATGGATCTCTTTGGGAGATTTGTGAACATGCATGCACGACGCTGATGCAAACTGGAAGATGTCATGATGAAATACCATCACAAAGGTAATTTTGATTTAAGTGTTCATTTCTTATTTTTGAAAAAATATCTAGATGGGTTTATGCAGGTCTGCCAAGGGAAGAACTGTGGATGTCTTCCAAGAGGACCATATAGAAGGATGTAAGATCCTTCTGAAAATATGGCATGAAGCAAGGCTAGATGAAGGATAATGGATCAGTTTCTGATGAAAGGAATAATGACATGACTAACTCATGTATGAAAGTGATGGATCTATGAAGAAGCCCCAAAAGATGAAGACTCCTTGACAAAGAATTTCATGACAGCAAAGGAAGGAGCTCTTTAAGTAGCTGGTTGAGGAGCTGCTATAGGTCCCTAATTAAGAGGGAGCTTGGAAGCAAGTTTCTTACTTGGGGGAAACTTGGAAATTCCTAAGCCAAGAGGGAGCTTAGGTGCATTCCTTGTGTAGGAATGAGTACATTCCTTTATAGGAATAGATATGTCCTCCCTAATTGAGAGGGAGAGATAGACACATCATTATGGTCTTCACTTGGGAAGACAAAATGAAGGATTGGGTAATCATCTGGCATCTGTTGGTCTTTGAGGATGAGAAAGGGCATCCAACGTAAGAGTAGTCATGGATTGATATTCTTTGAGGATTGGCTATCCAAGATAAGAATAGTCTAAAGAAGGTCATGCTCTGTGAACACCCAGGTGGAGTACGTACCTTGAAGAGACAATGATTATGGTGTCTATGAATCATTGTCTCACTAGCATTGTGCTCTGATCATGTGGATAGAGTTGTTAGTCAAGGCCTTGCTATGTGACAATGTTGCTTGATATGATGCTAGACAGATGGGTTACCAATCTGATTCTTCTTATGAGAAATTCTTCAGATTGAGAATGACCAAGTACCATTATGAATACCTCCCTAGTTAAGAGAGAGTGTTGACAAGTGTAACTAGGTCCGGTCTTCATAATGACATGTAATTGTGACTTTTGTAAATGATGTAATGAAGAAAATCAAATTATTTTTGCAAGCCTTGCTTCATGGGTTTCATGAGCAAGTACCTTTATTTTAGATGGCTCCCATTGAGAGCCTTAGGATTGGTCATTAAAAGTCAAAGAGTCTATGTCATGTATGAAGAACCCTTCTTGGGGATATAACAATGTATTTGAGTCTATAATATGTTTAGAAAACCCTCCAACAACAAGCACTAGTTTTGCTCTTGAATTCGGCCTCAAAATAGTGAAAAATTCATGTCGGCTCTCCATGAAAAGACACACCCCTTCAGATGGACATGTTGGCTTATTTATGGGATGGACTACTATATATATAAGTGCAGGCTCTTCGCATTTCAGACAAAGAAATCCGAAAATATCTTTAAGATTTTCAGATGGCAATTAATTCAGAAATCCCTATGTGGCTTCGAAAGGGTGGTGGCGGTGAAGATAAGTTCAGAACTCTATTACAGTCATCAAGTAAGTACACATCTCTGTTTTTGGGTGGATAGATACAACAAGAAGGTATAGTGAACAGTTTGGGCAAATCACAGTGAAGGGAATTCAGATCCTTCTTGATTTCGGGAAGATGAGCACAGTGACTAGTTTGGATCTATTTTATCAATAGTTCGGATGAAATACAGAACACTATTTCAGTAAAAAGGATTTGGTCAAGTGTAAAAGATGTCAGAAGATAAGCTCGGTGTCTCCCTGTCTCGGTGGCACATCAAGTGCAGAAAGACAATATTGATGATACAACAGTTTGTTGCAAACATAGTTCGTTGATGATACTACTGTGTTGAGTTTCCATCTCAGAGAGAAGGGCTCAGTGAAGGAATCAGTGAAGTCAAGAGAGCAATGAAGATCTCAGTATCAATGGCAGTGATGAAGATCTCGGTGTTGGCAACGTTGAAACGAAAGAGTAGTGACTGTCAAGAGGACTTGTGTCTTGATCTTGGAGAGTCTACTAGGTCAAGGGTCTTGGTATTGATATTTGTCGATTGGAATCTTTCTAAGAAGAATTTGTGCGGGTTTTCCTCTCAAAGAGTGAGAGGTTTTGGCCCTGGATGATAGCCTACATTCTATGTCTCTTGTCTATTTATGTTCATGCATTTGTAATTGTTTAATGAGGAGAAATAATAATCTAAGTAAAGAAGATCGTAATCTAAAGAAGTAAAAGCATTCACAAGCAGTCACTAATTGAAGAGAAATCACCAAATAATAATGCCCTAGATTTCTCAACAACCTTTACTCTTAAGGCCCATACAATTTTGCTTTTTAGTGCTACCCTGTTGTCTTTGCCCTCCTCGTTATCCATCAACAATTTAATGGCCTTCTAGATGATTTCTGGAGATGGATTTGGGCAAATATTTTGCCTCGTAATTTGCCCCAAATGGAATTTTAATCTGTTGACACCCCTTGACATATGCTTGCCACACAAATTGCAAGTCAAATACATTCTATTGACCCCCTAGATTCAGGTATAGTATCAGGTTCAACATATTCCCACATAGGGTCCAAAAGCCTTGGCATTTTGTTTGAAACTTTGAACTTGAATTTGAACCTGGGCACAAAAAAAATTTGAAAAAAATTAAAAATCGCCCATCACATAAGAAGAAAACACAAATGTAATCATTGATTTTAAATTTTAAATGCCTCTTCTCACTCACATGAACATCAACACACTCAGATTCATTAAACAAGGGGTTGAACTTTTGTCATTTGATTCTTGAAAGTTGAAAGTAAAGTTTTGATTCAATCTAGATTCTAAAGGATGTTTTGATTCAAATTTCTAAGCAAAAATAAGATAAAACAAGCTAATAGAATTATAGAAAGATTTAAGAAGCCATTTGTGTAACAAAGACTAAGAGAGAAATTAAAATACATACCTGGCAGTGGCAAATTGGCACCTTGAATCTCTCATGTTGAGCAGTGGACAAATCTCCAAATCCACACTACAAAATTAGCAAATTTCCTCCTCTTCAACCTTGGCAAACACTTCTTCTCTCCACAAGGATGAATGGTAGCAAGAAGAGTGACAAATGACAGTTTTTTCCCTTCTCTACCACTTATCCGTGGCCTAGGCGGGCTCCGCGACTTTCTGGGTCGACCCTCGATTAAGTCGCGATTTTTATGATTAAATCTCGACTTTTTTCAACAGTGAAAAGTCGGCAAAAAGTCGACCAACGCAAAAAATCAGATTTTGGCGATTTAATCGAGACTTTTTGCCAACTTTTTCCACACTAGTTGTATCTCCCCGACTTGTTGGTCCCCAACAAGTTTCTCATCATCGCATCCGTAGGGACTACCCTCCTTAGCCTGCATTTAGGAGATAACTTAAATAGAGAGTGCAGGGATCAGAGTGACAACCCCTGCTATGATCGTCGTCGCAATTCTATGTACACTTTGAGCAAAAACAATGCCCTTACCTAGGAGTTTGGTATCCTAATCAACATGATGACTATCCCATTTGGTGCACACAATGGGGTAGTCGATTGTTTGATTAGGAGAGGTACCTACCTAGGAGGAGGAGCATCAGGCACTTGGAGGAGGGCACTTAGCCTTAGGAGTACTAGACCATGTGACATCAACCTTGAAAGTTAGACACTTGGCCCAATGATGCTTGGGTTGTGCGACATACTTATGGAGGTTGGTTGTGGAGTTGGATATATATATTGAGGAGAAGCATTGGCGCATGGTAATGACATTGGCACTCATGGAAAAAAAATGGTCATGAGAGGACATGTAGGCCATAGTTAGAGGGGGAATGCCTAATATGAGGACACTTGGTAGACATAGTGTTGGACTAATAGCGTATTGGAGAGTGCACCACCTTAATATCATGTGGAGGCTTCTAATTCTAGAGTACACCATCTGAGGCTTATTTAAACCTTAGGACATCTTCATCCTCTTTAGAAAAGAACACTTAGCAATATATTTTGTAATTCATTGTTATGCTAGCACATATGTTGTTTTTTTATTGGGTTAGGGACTATTTAAGTATAATGTAAAGTTGTGTTTAATCATGAATTTATGTTAAGTGATGTTATCACAAAATCTAGCACCTTAATGCAAAACCTTTTACTAGGCGCTAAGACTAGTGTAACATGAAAGTATTAAGACTATCACCTAGGCAATCACTTCTCTCTCTCTATAGTGAAAGATGTATCCTACACAAGGAAGGCTTCCCTAGTAGTTTCAAGGAATAATTAGACAAGAGTATATGAGGTCTAAAGCCTCCCAGGTTAGCTACTCACTATACCACCACAAAGATAGGATGTTTAAGGTGAGAATAAGGAGGTTCATTAAAAGATATTTCTAGATTTGAGTATGTAAAGTTTCTGAGGAAATTTATGATATCTGGCAAGTTAACATACATCATGGAGCATAACCCAAAAACTACAAAAGAACAAAAAAACTATGGATTTTGTAAAATTTGTGGAATATAATAAATTTCAGCAATATGAAGTTATAACAACAACAAACAAATCAATCATTTAATAAGTAGATAATCAATGAAAACTAGGGTTGGAAATATGATTGAACTAGGGTTTAAGCAACTAATTAATTTTGAAAATTAAATAGCATATAACAGTGGTAAAATGCAACATGTTGAGCCCTAAAAGGTTTGAAAAATAAATCAACTATGCAATAGATGATGATATAATATATTTTTGACCATATAATTACTAATTAATCCTAGAGTCTAGCTAATTATGGATAAAACTTAAAGAATAACTGTTACAAACCCTAATATTATGCTAAACATTAAACAAAAGGTTAAAATTTAAGTTTAATGATTGAATAATTGAGAGTAAATCTAGTGCCTACTATTTTTTGTTTTGTTCATATAGAGTTAAACTAAGGACTCTCTTGAATAAATGTACCTAGATATAGGGTGATAACTAGGGTTGTCCATTACTAACCCTAGAAGATGCTCGTTGTTCTTTTTCTTGCTTTCAACACAAAATATCAAGGGATGATTCTCCATGACACATATACTTGGGGTTTAAGAGAAGGGATCTATCCAAGAATAATACATGGAGAATGCACCCTCACCACTAGATAAGTACATTTTAATTTAATACATTCAAAACAAAATCCACAAGACTTAGAGATATCACTTAATGAACAAATCATTGTTCATCCATAAACCCTAGCCATGAAACATCCATTAAGGTTGAAAAACCATCCAAAAGTCATCTCTTGCACTAGTTATTCATCCATAGGTAAAGCCTAAGATAAGTATAAGAATAAACAAGTAGCGATCATTTATAAGTGAGGAATGCTTCTCTTATTTATATCAGAGATCTAACACTTCCTCATCCACTAAAAGCCGCAAAACATTATAAAATCCCTTTATCACTTACAAACTGCAAAGATAAGGCAACAATACATCAAATAATCAATGATATACAAGTGGATAAGTCTCAAGGATCCCATCAATGCCTCATAAGTGAGATATAATGATAGAAATGCAAGTTGGCCTCATAATAAAGGTGGTCCAAGGTCACACATGTGGCATAAATGCTCATGAATAGGTGGATGACTTTTGAAATATGTAACTAGGT
>APFE030905775.1:16488-27986 GCA_000404065.3 Pinus taeda | reverse complement strand
AAATGTTGCTTGTCCTCAAGCAACTGAAGTGATGGATGCTGCAAAATTTTCTCACTCTCTCAAGTGGCATCCTCATCCGGTAAATTCTTCCACCTCACCAAGAGTTCCCGGACCGTCCTGCTCCGTAGCTGCCTCCACTTGGTATCAATAATAGCTTCTGGCTGCAACATCAAATGCCCCTCATCATCCGTGGGTGGTACCTCATCTGTCACTGTCACATGTTGTCCCAATGCCTTCTTCAGGCATGATAAATGAAAGACATTATGAATCTTGCTGTCTTGGGGCAGCTCCAACTCATACGCAACCTGTCCAATCCTACGTATCACCCTGTATGGCCCATAAAAGCGGGGCTTGAGCTTCTCAGCCCCCTTCTGCTTCAGTGACGATTGTCGGTATGGCTGTAATCGTAGGTAGACCAAGTCCCCTACCTCAAATTGTCTCTCCACCCGACCCATGTCAGCGTACAGCTTCTGTTGGTTCTGCGCTGTAGCCATATTATCCTTGAGAGCTCGGAGGATATCTTGACTCTCTTGGATCCAAATCTTGGCTCTCAGACCCTTGCTAGCACCAAACATCACATCAACAAAAGTTAAAGGATGATATCCGTACAAAGCATAGAATGGTGACATACCGATGGACATGTGATGTGTAGTGTTGTAGTAGTACTCCCCCAGATGCAGCCACTTCAGCCATGCTCTCTGCTGCCCACTGACATAGTTACGCAAGTAGCCCTCTAGCCACTTGTTAACTATCTTTGTCTGCATGTCTGTCTATGGGTGATAACTAGTACTTGGTGTCAAATCCGTCCCCACTAGCCGAAAAAGCTCCTGCCAAAACTTGCCCATGAAACGGTTGTCCCTGTCACTGGTGATGGTCTTAGGAAGACCATGTAGCCTGAAGACCTCTCTGAAGAACAGCTCAGCCACGTGTGCTACTGTGTAGTGTGCGGATATGGCGAAAAAATATGCGTACTTTGTCAGTCGATCAATGACGACAAAGATGCATTCCTTGCCCTGTACCATGGGCAACCCTGTGATGAAGTCCATCGAAATACACTCCCATTTCTCCTCCGGAATGGGAAGAGGTTGCAATAATCCTGCAGGATGGCTCGTCTCCCCCTTGTTCCTCTAGCAAACATCGCACTCCTGGACATGCTGGAGTGCGTCCTCCTTGAGGCCCTTCCATGAGAACCTCTCTCTAATGGCCCTATAGGTTTTGGTAAACCCCTGATGGCCGGCCAATGATGAATCATGTGATGCCTAAAGTATCTTTTTCTTGAGCTAAGATCCCTCAGTCAAGAAGATACGGTCCCTGTAGTAGATGATCTCATCGACCATCTTGTACCTGTCATCCACCACCTGCCCATCCAGAACCTCACATGCAAATCTATCCTTGGAGTACTCTACTAATAGTCGAGCCCTCTAGTCTGCATCGAAGCTCATAAGAGACAACGTGGTTGGTCTACGTGAAAGAGCATATGCTACCACATTGTTCTTACCCTTGACATACTCAATGTCAAAGTCATATGCTTGGATCTTACTGATCCACTTCTGCTGCCTCTCCTGTCACTGTTTTTGCTCCAAAAAGAACTTGAGGCTGTTGTGATCAGTCCTCACCCTGAACCTGTTACCCACCAAATACTGCCGGGTCAATGCATGCATGATGGACAGCATCTCCTTGTCGTATATAGAATACAACCTCTCGTGCGGAAGGAGCTTCCGGCTTTGAAAGGCTATAGGGTGACCTCCCTGCATCAATACTGCGTCAATCCCCTATCCCGATGCATATCACTCCAAAACAAATGGCTGCGAAAAATCTGGTAATGCAAGCACTGGGTAGTTGCTCATAACCTCCTTGAGCATGTCAAAGGCTCGCTGCGCTGTATTTGACCAACTGAATGCCCCCTTCCTCGTCAGATCTGTTAGGGGTGCCACAAGGTGTGAGAAACTCTTGACAAACTTCTGGTAGTAAGTACAAATGCTAATGAACCCTCGGAGTTCTGTCACATTCCTCGGCTCCGACCAATCTCTGATGGCCCTGATCTTCTCCTCGTGGACCCTCACTCCGTCCACCCCTATGATGTGTCCCATGTATAACATCTCCGTCAACCCAAACTCACACTTGGAGAGCTTGGCATAGAGCTTTTGCTCCTCCAAGATGCGCAATACTGTCTCAATGTGCTGGAGATGCTCCTCCCAAGTCTTGCTGTAAATGAGGATATCATCAAAGAACACCAACACCAACTTCCTTAAGTGGTTGCGGAAGATGTGATTCATGCAAGACTGGAATGTAGCTGGGGCGTTGGTTAGCCCGAAGGGCATTACTAAAAACTCAAAGTGCCCATAGTGACACCTGAAGGTGATCTTGGGAATGTCCTGTTCCCTGACTCGAATTTGATGGTACCCAGATCTCATATCAATCTTTGAGAAGAACTGTGCTCCTCTCAACTCATCGATCCTGGGTATGGGGTACCTGTTCTTCAGTGTCTTCTTGTTCAGGGCCCTGTGGTCAATGCACATCCTCAATGTGCCGTCCTTCTTCTTCACCAACACCACGGAGAAGCAAAAGGACTCGTACTCGGTCGAATGTGCCCAAGAGCCAACAACTCCTGAATAGCCCGCTCAATCTCATCTCGATAGGCCTTGGGATGCCTATAGGGGGTAGTAATTACTGCCTGTATGCCCTGCTCAAGCTCAATGGTGTGCTCAAACCCCCGGTCTGGTGGCTGTTTCGGCGGAATCTCCCTAAATACTGTGGCATATCGGTCAAGGATGGACTGTATCTCTGGGTGCACCGTCTGCCCTATAGTCCCTACCTCTGATGCACGCAGCTCCACTGCCCACTTTACATCTCCCTTCTGGAAGACTGCCTCCATCCGATGAGCCGAAACAGTCTGAGGCGAGTATGTGTGTTGTCCCTGTATCTTCTCGTGCCTCCTTGTCTTCTCATCATCCCACTCCATCTCTAGGGCCTTCCAATCTGTCGTGACCTTCCCTAGAGTGATGAGCCATTGAACACCTAGTACTATGTTGGTGTCTGGAATATTGACCACGAAAAAGTGGTCAGTCGGTGTATAGGTGCCCATCATCACTGATAACTTTGGGACATAACGAGCACACATCATGGTCTGATCTGCTGGGTCCAAAACTGAGAATCCATCGAGGCTCTCTGTCTGTATACCTCTCCGCTCAACCATCTGTGCATCGATGAAGTTGTGGGTTGCCCCACTGTCAACCAAAATTGATACTCATTGGCCACGTACTGTCCCCCGTACGCACAGCGTCAAATACTTGGGAACTCCTCGCAATGTTGCAAGGGCTCCTCCGGTAGGTGCAAAAGCTGCACCAGCTGCTGCTGGTGGTGGAGGCGGCAAGGGACCCTGTACGGCATGACTATCTCCTACCTCCACATCATCCTCCTCATCCTCTTCCCCGCTGCTCTCGGAGAAGACCTCAATAAAATGTGCTTTGCCAGCAACACATCTATGTCTTGGTGCCCACGACTCCTGACAGGTAAAGCACAATCGTTTCTTCTTCAACTCCCTCCTGGTGTCATCATCAATCTGTGCTCGTCCTGGATTCCCCTTCTCAGGCGGAAACCTCACATCCTTCCCCTTACGCTGGAAAGCCTATCTCTGGGGGTAAGGTGTTCGGGCCTTGGGTAAGGCATCCTGTAAGTCTCGGGTCCTGCTAATAGCATCCTGGAGTGTGGCTAGTCTAGTGGACCTGACTAGACCCTGAAGTGCCTTTTCTAACCCCTCAACAAACATGTAGATCCTTCGTGCAGTGGATAGATCTGGCACCATCACTGATATCCTCAAGAAGTCTGCTATGTAGGTCTCTGGGCTCCCTGTCTGTTTGAGCCTCGTCAGCTCAACAAAGTGCTGTTTCGGATCCCTCCGGTCGAACCTCTCCATCAATCTCCTGGTGAACTTGACATATGTCTTATCACTGTGGAATGTCCGAGTGTAACCATCCCATGGAACCACCAATCCTGGGCCTCACCATCCAAATGTAATGTCGCCACCTTGATGGCCTCTGTCTCCGACATCTAGTTAAGCTGGAAATAGATGTCCAGCTTCTCCACCCAAGACCTTGCTGAACTGTTTGATGAACCATCAAACATAGGCAAGTGGTATCTACTAGCTGTGCGGTGGGTGTCTCCATCGTGATAATGCCGGTGTCCTCTGTGATGGTCGCGGGGTCTACTATCCCGCTGGAGCTGAACAAAGTCTCTGAATGAGAGAGCATCCCTGAACTCTTGCCCATCGGCCTGGTACTCTGCAAAATAATCGCCCATATGACCGGGCTCTGCCTCCTGCTGGGCTCCAGCTCCCGTGTCTGCTCCTAGGAAAGTGGGCATGGTAGAGCATGTAGGGGCATGTGAGGTCATCTATTGAGTAGTATCACTCTAAGTGGCAGCCTCCTCTGGAAAATGGTGGGATGTACCCGATCCCTCACTAACCTGGAAAACCCGTGGGTTCTCACATTGTCTAGCCTCCATTGCCGTGAATCTCTGCCCCATCACCTCGATTTGCCTCGACAGATCCTGCACTGATTTGAGGAGCATGTCCGCAAATCTCTTCCTGTCCTCATCTACCATCGGATCCTCCTGCTCTGCGTCCACCACAGGCTCCTTCTGCTCTGCGTCCACCACAGGCTCCTCCTATTCTGCGTCCACCACCCGAACACAGTCTCCCTCTCCATAGGTGTTTACCAACCTACGCTCAATATCTCTGTATTTCCTACCTCTGGAACAGATGTAGGGTTTCTCCCTCGGTGTCATAGACTACTAGCTCCACAGGCTGAGCCAGATCTATGCTCTGATACCACTGTACTATCCCATTTTAGGGATATTCCCCAAACCCTAGTAAACTCCAACCAAATAACACACAAGTGATGTAGTAGCCGGGGAGCTCAAGGTGATGTAAATAACAGTAATGCAACATACAATAATATAAACACGAAATACAAGCAGATACTCAAGAAATGCAGAGAGAAATGCTAAGCCATTTTATTATACTGAGTAATGGAATGAGTACAGGAGGTGATTAGAAAGATAGCACCTCAACTTGCTCAAGGCAAGTGAAGAAATACACTCAGAATAGCAAGGAAATGGCTTCTCTCTAAACTATGTCGAAGCTGCCAGAGAACTGTTATGTTGCTGCTACTGCTGGAACCAAATGAGGATTTGGGGTTGTTCCCCTCAGAAAATGTTGAAACTCTGGAATTAGCCTCTACTCAATAAACCGAGAAAAGCCCGGAAAGCTTTTCCAAAATGGCTGATCCCCGGAAATCACCCCCTTGAGGATCCACGCAATCTCTCGAGGCTTTGCGTTGCCATTGAATAGAACCCTCCAAAATTCTGCCCGAAACTCTCCCAAAATCCTCCAATATGCAAGGGCTGATCCCCTACTCAATCTCCTAGCTCAAATCCTCCACAAAACCCCAATCCATAACTACTACCTAGAAAAACTGCGTCATCCTCTCTCAAGACTGCATAGTCATCAAAATGCTCAGCTCCTCCTCAATCCCAAAAATCGATCCTCCTACAAAAGATTGTTGAAAGCTACCTTGACCGAGTAGGCACTCAAAGTCTCCCGGGGCTAAGGGTGAGATCTCCGAACGGAGACACTCAATGCACTAAACAGTGCTGCAGACAGGCTAAACAACGAGCGTGCTCTAAGTTGAAGTGACTAGCTCAAATGCAGATAATTGATTGCCAAAATGAGGAGGCTCCTCTCTCCTTTATAGCGCTGGCCTATCTCAACCCTAAGGCCCGCCTCCTTCAATGTAGCCTCCCTCTTGCCACGTGCTCCTATCCATCTTCACAGTCCCTCCAAGTGTCTACGGGGGGCCCTCCTCTACGTGGTCCTTTGGCCCCCTGGCTCCCCCTTTAAGTCACAACGTTGTGCTACTAGGGAGTGACTTTATTTAAAAAGTGAGTTATGTCCCCCGTTTTCTCACCTTTTTATTTACTAATAACTATAGAAGGCAAAATTGAGCAAAATCGAATATTCCAATTAGCCATGGCTAATTAGGAATATTACAAAAGAGGTGTGATGTCATGCTTGAAAATTGCCCAATCATTGTGTAGAATCCGACATCCATCACCAACGTGCCAATCCCATCTCTAATGGCAATGTCACATCTCCAATGAGTGAAGAGGTGTCTCAAGAGATGTGCCATGTCATCAATAATACCAATGCTTATCAAAAGTCCATTGTCCATAATCAAGGATGCAAATTTATATTCAACGATAAGGAGTATCATGTTATCTCAAGCCCCAACACCTTCCAATGGTATGCAAAATCCTAAATGAAGTGTCAAAGAAGAACCATCAATGTCCTCCAAAGGACCATGTTTGTACAAACATCAACAAGTAGGGGCTATAAGAATTAAGTGAGACAGAACAACATTTATACAAGAGCCATGGTAACATAAAAAAGTGAGTCACGTTTAACGCAAAAGCCACTATGTAGATCACATTAGGTATCCTCTTTAAACTTCACGCTAGTTAATGACTAAATGAAATTTACCAAGTTTAGGTATGGGAAGACCATCATAGAAGACTCTTAGGTGTACCAATGCCGAAGAATTAGATAAAATCCCAAGATACCAATCAAGATTTTAGTGTAAATGACTATGGTATGACTTGCGGTTTACTTCGTTACAATGGTGCCTTTGACATGCAAGGCCATGTGTGATGATCATCTCCATAGGTGCCTTTATAGAGTGAGTGCTTTGCGCATTTGAGTTACTCTTGACTCAACATTGTGTCTTTCCACAACTTTTTTGGCTATTTATTTTATTCCTTATTTTGCTTTGCAAGTCCTCTTTTGATGTATATGCATTTCATTGCATAGGGTTTATGCTTTTATTGGTTTAGGACTTGTGGTGATGGTGTTGAACCAAGGGGGTTAGAGGTTAAGCTTCCTTGGCATTTGAATTCTCGCTAATATCTCTTTTATTTTTCTTTTACGTTTTGAAATTTGTATTATGCTCTCTCTTATATAGTTGCATCAACCTTAGGTATCCAAACTCATTCTTACTATAGGATTATGAAGTACAAGCGCATTTTAGTTACATGTAAACAATAAACCCAAATGAAAGGATAATGGAGGGGAAACAAATGGAATATGTTAAGTATGGAAGGGACAAGGGCACATTACCCTTACCAAGGCCCCTAGTAGTACCCCTCTCCTCGAGAGTGGCGACACTTGACTTGAATAGATACGATGGTCGCTAAATTGAAATAAGGAAATAAGAATAAATTCCAAGCATTGTGATTCATTATCTAATTTGAACCCATGATCTTTACATAAAGTTAGAATACATTAAACTTTAACACTTCGTATGAAACAATTGATAATGCACCTCATGTTTGACGGGTCACCATCATAATCAAATGAGTGAGATGAGTATAATATATGAGGCAATTGTGGGCTAATCATTGGGACCATTTTTGCACTATGGATCATTGGAAAAAATCTTATCTAGTTACCCCTAGATGAGAGGGGGTAATAGGTATGACCTAAACATTAGTTCAAATTATGTTTATGTATTAAGTTTTTTATCATGTGGAGCCCCTCCTACTAGGGATGGCCTCGTCTTAATATTACAAATTATGTCTTCCAAAGTATGGGAAACTGGGTCCTAATAAAGAGAGGAACGTTGTAAAAAATGATAGCATAATTTTTGAATGCAGGAGAGAATCTATTGCAAACAATTTCGATATATTCACTGTACATTTTACCTTTACCACAACTCGTAAAAATTTTACTTTTATATTCTTCAACCTAGAATGTACAACGCAAAAATAGCAAAATCTTGGGGTTAGAGAGCTTTGTTTCAAACCTTTGATCGGTATTCCCTTGATGAAATAGGTGTTATCTTTTGTGGTTATTCCAAAAGTGTTTACACCTTGGTAAGAGAGTACTATGTCTCCTAGCCCGTTGATCATGCTTCGTATACATGAATGGGTAAATTTTGGTGGATGCTTGACCTTGGTTAGAATGCTAGCATGGCGCCTTTACCTAGGAGGTTGTTATCCTAATCAACATGATGACTATCCCATTGGGGGCAAACAATGGGGTCGTCGACTGTTTGATTAGGTGACATACTTACCTAGGAGGAGGAGCATTAGGCACATGGAGAAGGGCACCTAGCCTTAGGAGTACCAAATCATGTGACATCCACCTTGAAAGTTAGACACTTTACCCAATGATGCTTTGGTTGAGCAACATAGTTCATGGAGGTTGGTTGTGGAGTTGGATACATATATTGAGGAGAAGCATTGGAGCATGGTAATGACATTGGCACTCATGCAAAACATTGGTCATGAGAAGAGACGTGGACCGTAGTTATAGGGGGAATGCCTTACATGAGGACACTTGGTAGAGGTAGCTTTGGGCTAGTAGCTTATTGGAGAGTGCACCATCTTTGAGCCCTAAAATAATCATGCTTAGAGAGAGTTTCATCTTGTGTTTTGGACAAACCCTAGTATGACATTTGGAAATCCTTGTATTGTAGAGTGTTCCATGTGGGTTTGCTTCTTGGTTATTTGTATGGATATAAGTCCTTGATTTCTATGAGTCTTCCTTACTTATTGTATATATAATGGGAGGGGAGATATTTTGTCATTAAATAACATTGTTGTACTCCATTCTCTCTTTGTAATTGTCTTTGAGAAGCCTTTGAGGGAGAAAGATACTAGGGTTTGTGATGTAAAGCCTAGGAGAAAACATATTGAAGATAGAGATTACTTGGATGTTCTTGGTGAGTTTTCTCTTTTGAGACGTTAGAGTTTTTGCTATGAAAGTAAACCTTAGAGATGAACATGGTGCTATAGGGAGTGATGATTTGTCTTGTAAAGCTAACCCCTTGGATGATATTGTAGCCTTTTTCTTTTTGATGTGTGGAGGTAAGAGTAAGATGGTGAAGAGAGTAGCTTGATGAGACTTGAGCTTGGTGTGATACCTTGCTTGAAAGAAAATTGGTTTAAGGTACTGTGTTTGTTCAGTGAAGGTGTTGGCGCTTGTGTGGATGCAAGGGTTGAAGACGAAGGATTTGAAGACTTTGTGAAATTTTTCGCTGCCTAGAAGGTGCTATTAACCTTGTTAATTATTTCCCATTGCTTGTTCATGGCAAACATATATCCCCTCTAGGTTTTGACTAATCTTCAAAATGCCATGTGGAGGGCTCTAATGCTAGAGTACACCATCTGAGGCTTCTTTAAACCTTAACACATCTTCATCCTCTTTAGAAAAGATCACTTAGCAATATAATTCATTATTATGCTAGAAAATTGCTCTTTTTTTATTAGGTTAGGGTAGATCTAAGAATAATGTAAAGTTGTGTGTTTAATCATGACTTTATGTTAGGGGATGTTATTGCAAAATCTAGCACCTTAGTGCAAAACCTTTTACAAGGTGCTAAGACTAGTGCAACATCGAAATAAAATGACCATCACCTGGGAAATCACTTCTCTCTCTATAGTGAAAGATGTATCCTACACAAGGAAGGCTTCCTAGTAGTTTGCAGGGGCGGTGCAAAAGTACCTGGGGAACTCATTGGTTTAGTTGTCGGATCAGCCGGGACGTGTAGTGTAGAGTGAGGTAATCTCACTAATTTCTTCTGCCGAGTGATATTCTTTGTACTGGATTGCCAGCAAGGCATCCAAAGTTTGTATTCAAAAATAACTTCAACGTAATAATAAAAACCCTCAAATTTGCTGCACCGGTTTTCCCACATTGGGTTTTTCCGGGGATGTTTGTCCAAAAAGAATTGTGTCATTTGTGTTGTATCTTTCTCTATTGTTCAGTTTCTTGTTTCGGCATATTATTTTAATGGTGTAGGCTGTAGTGTATGTATTTCAATGTTTTTCGTAGGAAACTGCGAATAACTTGTTCATGTAAATCAAACAAGTAGGATAAATATCATCAGTTGCCCCAGAAGGGATTCTCGGGTTTGAGGAATTTTCACATGGTATCAGAGCAATGCAGGTGAGACAAGAAGAATAGTGCTAGAGAACCCAACGCTGAACAGAAAAGGAGATCGAAATAGCTGCAGGAGGCAACAATTCGAATCCCCAAAGGGGTTTCGCAGTCCAAGCCAGGAGGGCTGAATTTTTATGGCAGTCTCTCTTTGAGTGAGTCGACTGTCAGGCCAGGCAGTAACTCCTATAGGCAGTAAAACTGATTCAATTCATTCCATTAGGTATGTTATTGTTATATACAAAAAGGTGTGACTGCTCAGTTCATCTCCTGATGACTATTCACATTCCTAATTTAATTATTTACATAAATTCACCCAATCGTGAGGATTAGGTGTCAACATTCCCCCCCTTAATCTGAAGGGATGTTGGTGAGTCCAAGCATCGTTCTGAATCTTTCAAGCTTTTCTCTTCCAAGCGCTTTGGTGAAGATGTCTGCATTTTGCTCATTTGTGGAACAATGACGGAGATGGATTGTTTTGGCCTCAACATGATGTCGGATCAGATGATATTTAGTATTGATGTGCTTTGTACGATCATGGAACTTTGGGTTCTTGGCCAACTTTATTGCAGAGGTGTTGTCATTCATGAGTGGAGTTGATTGTACATGTTTTACCTGCAAATATTCAATAATTTTCCTGAGCCACACAATTTCTTTCATTGCTTCAGCTGCTGCCACATATTCTGCTTCTATTGTGGAATCTACTGGAACTGATTGTTTGTGTGATCTCCAGGAGACAACTCCTGATCCAAGACTCATAGCATATACTGAAGTAGATACCCTGATTTCTTTGTCTCCATCGAAGTCTGAATCAGAGTATCCAATCAAGATGAAGTCGTCCACCTGTGTATACTTGATTCCAAGGTCTTGAGTTCCCTTCAAGTAGCTTAGAACTCTTTTTGTAGCAGACCAATGTCCCTCACAAGGCTTTTGCATAAACCTGGAGAGGAATCCAATAGCAAATGAAATGTCTGGTCTGGTAGTAGTGAGGTAGATGAGACTTCCTACAAGTTGTCTATACTTTGTTGCATCCTCAAAATCCTTTCCTTCAATAGATGTGAGCTTTAAGTTTTGTTCCATTGGAGTAATAAGAGGATTGCACTCTGTCATGCCAAACCTGTTCAACAAATCTCCAATTTATTTCTTTTGAGAAAGAAATATGGACTTTGGATGTTGGGTTACTTCAATGCCAAGATAGTAATGAACATAACCCAAATCAGTGATTTCAAAACTTTTCCCCAATTCCTTCTTCATGGATGCAATGTACCTTTCATTGTTCCCTGTCATTAAAAGATCATCTACATATACCACAAGATATACAACTATTTTGCCAACTTTCTTGACAAATAAAGTTGCATCATCAAGATCAAAATGATTGAAGTTGAGTTTCAGAAGATGCTCAGTGAGTTTTTCATACCAGGCTCGTGGTGCTTATTTGAGGCCATACAAGGACTTCACAAGTTTGCATACTTTATGTTCATGTCCTTTCACAGCAAATCCTTCA